>FLSR01001103.1:140900-179012 GCA_900092035.1 Leuciscus waleckii
TATATGATAAATCTTCTGAAGATGTACGACAGCTTTTTGTTTCATTGAAAGAAATGCTGAATTGCTGACAATAGTGCTATAATAACTTGACTGTTATTTGAATAGGGTTATATATTTACTACAAAATGATTTACTTTATATGACTGTTTATTATTTGACAATCAGATTAAGTGATATTTGCTCATTTTATGTACAAAATAATTATTTTTTTTCCCACTATTTTCTTTAGTTTTAAATCAAAACCCAGTATCAGAATTGTTACCAGAATGTTTTAATCGAACAGCAGTCACAAGTACTGAGGGACCTAAAGGGACCTTGGCAAAAAAAATAAAAAAATTACAGACTTTGACATGCTCACGAGAAACTATTGCGTGTGCACAATAAACTTTGGTACACTTTATTTTAAGGTGTCATTGTTACAGTGTAATTATATATTTAAGTACTGAGTAATATTAAGCAACTACATGTACTTACTATAGGGTTAGGGTAGGATTAGGGTTTGGTTGAGGGTTAGTTGCATGTAATTATACATAATTTATTGTTATTACTATGGCAAGTACATGTAACATATGTAACAAGGACACTGTAAAATAAAGCGTTACCGAAACGTTTCACTTTTTGCGAAAGTCATGCATTACAATTTCCGGTTAATGCATACTATAACCTATTTAATTTGTGCGTCACTGCCATTTTACTATGAAAACAAGAGTATAGATGAATTAATTTACAATGAATTAATAAAGATCAATTTGCTCTAAACTGGGTTTTCGTAAGGGCACTATAGGCTCTCTCTAATATCCCGTCTTTACATCCGCTTTAACGCATGCTCTTCGTGAATCCAGCTTTATTCGTTCGTCATTAGGGCTGGGCAATATGACAACATTATTGTATATCCATGATGTGTGGCAAGTATCGCGATGTCGATTATAACATTCATAATAATAACGATAATCATCTGGAAATATGACAAATAAGCCTATATTTCACATAGCCCTAGTTGTACATATTTACTTACATGTACAGTAATAGCATGAATGAGATATTTTCTATAGGCTAGTAGTTAGTAGGGTTTGGAATAGAGGGTTTTGATAGCATTCTTTTAGCACAAGACGCAAGAAAACCCTTTTCTGTGCTGTTTTCTGTGCTGCACACACATCCAAAGCGCCCTCTCACATACCGTAGTGCACGGACAAACACACACACACACACACAATTATGGCATAATATCCCCGTATACACAGTCGGTTTTGCCTTAAAGGTGGAGAAAGAAAAACAGTATGCCCATTGACGGCCTATACTCGCTGCCACCATTAATGTTGATCAAAGAACAAAAGAAAAAGAAAATCAATCACTAAACTCTGTAACTTTAACTGGCCTAATTTTATTTGCCTGTTGTTGGGCGCCGACCGCTCTAACGGCAACATGAGTCTGTGTGTGCGACTCTGAGATGCGTTCCCTGTCAAACATCATTTATCCTTCATTTTGTAAAATATTTTGTCTGTATTTCTTGATCGTTATATGATTTTTTATTTTTTATTTAACGTTGCTATTCATTTTTATAGAATTTATTTTGTTCAGCAGACGAAAAATTCCTGTTAATTGAGAATAGCAGAAGTAGGCCTAGGATATTTTATTTTGGTTTGCAGTCTTCACAGAACATGTGTTCAAGAAAACACACTGATGATGTATTTCCGCTCTCTGTAACACAAGAGTGTGTGTGTGTTTCATGCGTACACTATTAAAGAAATTATCACCTCCGTAAGGTTGCAATTTTTATGTGATTACTTTGTGATTGGGATGAGAAAACCATTCCTTTTTCCCCCTGAATAGCTCTCTAATCGAGTGCTTTGAAAATATTAGCACACATCTGTGACGGCGAGCAGAAAAAAGCTGTTTGTCCACATCTTGAAATGATCTGAAGGCATGCAGTGGAACGGAAAGAGGAATTTAATGAGAGATGACACAGGCTTTTGCACCAGAAGCCGTACTGTAATCACAGATAAAGAGATACTGAGGAAGAGGGAACACACGACACCAGAGAAATAACAACAGTAGCGAAGCAGAAGAACTGAGGAATGCTGCAGATCGCAAACGAGATCTTTGATGCCAAAGCTATCGTGAATAATCTATGAGAAACATCTGCATGTCTGAACAATACATTTGAACATTAGTTAATGCATCATGAATTAACAATTAGGAATAGCATATTTAGCTATTTAAATGAACCAAGATTAATAAATGCTTTAAAGTAGTGCTCATTGTTATTAAATGTTAAATAGTTATCAAAAAGCAGTTGCATTTACTAATGTTAAACATGTTCTGTTGGTGTTTGAGGATGAAAAAGCTCTGCAAAGTCACACAGTTCTTCTCTATATCAGTGTAGTGTTTCTGAACTCCCTGAATCATTGTAGTCTTGAGTTTCTTCCGGAACGAACACGTCACAATATTCCTCATTTAAATAATTCATACGC
Source organism: Leuciscus waleckii (assembly GCA_900092035.1). Lineage (NCBI taxonomy): Eukaryota > Metazoa > Chordata > Actinopteri > Cypriniformes > Leuciscidae > Leuciscus > Leuciscus waleckii. The sequence continues at coordinate 143,372 of FLSR01001103.1, forward strand.
AGAATAAAGGGGCGGGGCCTGGTTGAGTTAGTTAGTAGTGTGTTAAACTGGTGGTTATGGAAAGGGGCGGGACATTTCCCAAACACACTCAATGCGCTCAACCAATCACAACACACTGACCCAGCCGACCAATCAGAGCACAGTGTGCTTTTTAGAAGGAGGGGCTTCTAAAACTAAACCGAGCAAAAGGATTCCAATGTAAAAGATTAATATTGTGTTTCATAAAGATATGGTGGAATCCGGGTTGTCCCGTAGATGGCCTGCTTGCTTTAACCTCACACACACACACACACACACACACACACACACACACACACACACACACACACACACACATACACACATACACACAGAGCTTTAACCGTTTCCTCGCTAGAGAAGCGTTCAGTTTTTCCGCTTGCAAATTCCTCCATGTAAATAGTGAATCCGCCATGGCTAGAGCACAACTGGCTTTTAAAGGGAATGGGAGATGAGACTCTTGATTGGTTTATTGCACGTTACGCCCAAAACACACACGCCCAAAACACACCCATTACTCATTAAGAGAATAGGGAAGACCCTTTTAGACCATTTTTCCCATCGTTAAACTAGCAAAAGTGGATTCGGACACGCCATAAGTGCACTTGCGCTTTAGACCAGCGCTTAGATCGTTAAAATAGGGCCCTAGAACTACAACACCCATATCCTGCTTACACAGCGCACACAACATCCTATTCCCATCCTGGATTCTCTCAACACGGGTGGAAAAAAATGTGCTACTTGTTTGAAAAACCCAGATTTTTTTTTTTTTTGTACATTTAAAAACAATTTCCTTACTTTAGCCATTACTGAAAAAGCAATCTGTTTAAGTAAAACCACTGTAGAGGATGAACTCTGACCTCTCTCTCATCCTGGTGGAGCCACTGTTTGGGGTCATCTTCTGTAGCCAGAAAGCAATGAGGTCCAGCGCCGTGAGCCGTGTCTGCCGGCGTGAGGACACAAATATGAGGACCGGTTTGGCTGGAGAATGTGTGCGAATGGCTGCAGGATAGTGGAAATAGAGAGAGGCGAAGTATAAATGTATCAATCAAAATGCATGAAAAGCAACAAAAAACAAAACAAAACATAATACGAACAAAATACAAAAGCAATAAAAATGCAAGATGATAAAAACCGTTGCTTTTAAGCAAGTCAGTTCACCTGGTGACCTTCCATTTTAGGGGTGTAACGGCACACAAAAATGACAAAAATTGTTTTGAAGCCACGATCTGGTATGTTTTGAAAAAACAGGACAAAAAAATAAATAAAAATGAAACAATGAATTTTTTTATGAAACAATGGTTTGCTGAAAAAAAAGAAAATGATGTCATTCTTTAAATATTAAAAATGTCTGCCAATATTGTAGCAATCGGCAGCAACACACACTGCAGTTTATGGAGCTGTTGTAATTGGAGGAATGATATATATATATATATATACCATTATATTATATTATATATCTTTTTTATATATACGAATAAGGTTCGTATTATTACGCTCCCATTCTAATCCGCTCCGTCTATTTGACGCCAAGCATGCCGGCACTCGTTCATCACAGTCTACAAATGAACTACTTGCATGAATTTGTAAAATGTACAGGTGAGTATAAACAATACGATGCAAGTTGTGCTCTGAGGGAAACCGCATCTCAAACGCATTAAACAACACACACATCTGACAGCAGGGCAAGCCATGTATGTTCATGACTCAGTTTGAAGCGCTTCATATATAAAGCACGTCTCATGTCTCAGACTTGAATCATCCGGCAGCATCTCACTTTGACTATATATAGTATATCAATATAAATGATATTTTCCAATCCTATAGGGGAACTCACAGTTTAAAATTACATTCTGCACACACAGTGTTAATTAAAACAACTGTATTCGTCCGGTGCACATGTGTTCTGAACCAAAAAACCCACACCAACAATTTTAGTAGGAATACGTGTACCGTTACACCCCTAGTGCTGTAAGCTTTATGCTGAACGCCACATGAACAAACAGGAGAACATGTCTCAATGTCTCAAAAAAATGTTAGTGAGAAACTAAATCGATACCAATCTGCATATGCAATGGACATCAGTTATGCTATTATCTTTGCTCGCTCCTTTAAAGGTATCTTGAGTAAAACGGCTTTATGTTTGACGAAGAACATACAAAAGACCTGAACGGGAAGCGACGCGACGGACGTTTATTGCGCATAACCCTCATTACAGAACTAAAATCTCCAAAACTGTTTGCCAGGATTGTTTTTCAATAGCATATTTCAAATCAGCAATACAATTTGACAGCAATAAAAAAAAATAATAATAATAATAAAATAAAAAAAATAAAAATAAGCACAAATCATGAAAAAGGGAATTCTCAGAAGTAGAAGTCAACATAGTTGGGTAAAATTCCTCAACAAATATAATTTTTGTGCTCATTTTTTGTGAATTTCCAAATATATTGTAGTACAAATTAGATTTGAGGACTTTAGATACAATTTCGGTCACTCAAATGTTTCATTTAGAACACTTGTTGAGTACATTATTACACAATTCAATTTTCTGCATGAACTTTTCCCTTTAGTGAGTGTGTAATGTTACTGTAGTATTGTACCCTGGAAGACTGGTTTGTTCATGCTGGCCATACGAGGGCAATAATGTTGCCCAGGAAAACCCTGGATGTGAACCTCCAACGGCACTGGGCGAACAGAGGGCCGGAAATTAAACAGTCCCACCTGAAATACAGACAGACAGACAGACAGACAGACAGATGAATAAGGACAGCGCCACAAAACAATGCAAGAAAACCAGGGCCAGAAAGTGAGAAGACACAGAAAGACAGTAATAAAGAGAGAGATGGAGTCCCAGCTGGCTGTGTGCCTGACAGAGTGGCCCATCTGGGGGTAATTACAGCCCGTCATTGTCCCCTGTCCCACAACCACGCTCTCACACAAGTGGCCCGGGCCTGGTGCGTGTGTGCACATATTTAAAGGCCTGGATAATGGATCGGGCAGCTAGAGAGACGCCTCAGTCCAAACAGCACACGTCAGATTTATGGAGACCCCCAGCCCTTCCTTCCCCGTCTGTCTCGCAGGGTGACATTTCAGCAATAGTAAAACAACGTTTACATAACCACTGCTGTCTGCCCTGATGCTGCTGCATGCTGGGAGACGGGTGCTGGTTATTTATAGAGCCTCGCGCGCTCATGTGTGTGAACACATACACATATAAACGCAGAATGACTGAAAGGACGGCAATTTGTAATGGAAACAGGATGAAAATGATGGTGCAGTGTTTCAGATAATATCTTTTGACCTCATCCCGTATCATTATGGGGAAAGTGAAGCATGATTACACCGAAACAAGACCCATTAATTACATCCAACTCTTAAAAAAAACACACAAAAAAAACTCATTTGGACGCCAAGATTTCTTGCTTGATCTGAATTGCCGTGAATCATTTGCATATCATTTCAAATCCGAGAAGAGGAAGGAGCACTGATCCCGAAAAAATATTAATTTGCCTGTATATAAAGTCTATGGATGGCCTCCAAAAGCGATTTGGATATCGCAAGTCTTGTATCAAATGTAGCCTAATAGATACAGATGTGACGTTAGAAGGGTGTGTGTGTGAACATTGAGATGATTGTGATGTTAGAAGGGTGTGTATGTGAACATTGAGATGATTGTGATGTTAGAAGGGTGTGTATGTGAACATTGAGATGATTATGATGTTAGAAGGGTGTGTATGTGAACGTTGAGATGGTTGTGTGTTGCGGTGGTTTGTAACCTGTCCGATGCCCAGCCAGTCGGCTAGATCGCGAGCATTAGCCAGCGCTGTCGAGAGTCCCACCACACGGACTGATTTTGAGGTGTGCGATGAGTAAAGTTGGTTCTGGACACAATGACCTCTAGAACCGGCCCTCTGTCCTCACCTGTGAAGGCAAATGAAACAAAAACTGTAACAATACCATTTCTACACGCTATTATTGGAATTATTTACTGGCTTTTTTGAAAAGCTCCAGCTCACACATGAATCATGATCTCTCAAATGTAATTTACAAGTTAAAGTCTCACTGTGGTGAAAATCAAGCTTTTAATGTTGTTTGTCTATGTGGTGTTTTTGATATGCTTTAAGACAAACCATGTGTAAATTCATAAGTCGACACTATTGCTGAGTATTTTCTCCTTAAAACTGCAGTGAACCAAAGACAGTCTCAAAAACACGGTTTGAAATCGCTGGTGTTTCTGACATCACAAAACTACCTTGTAACCAATCAGATCAACGTGTGGATCTCTGAGCTGAGTGAGTAGAGGCGGGGCTCATTTGCATATTCATAGAACTGCGTATACTATATGAGGCAAGGGTGTAGAGTTGCATTCAAGATATTTTAAAGCATGAATATTTTTTTTTCAAGGAAAAATCTTTTAAATATGTAATTTTGGTGATCAAAGATGAGTTTTAAGGGATGCAATTACTGATTACAGGGGGACTTTAAGACTTTATGTGTGAAAAGTGCTAATGTTTCTATGCGAATAAAATCGTGTCTCTACAGAAGACTTGGATTAAACCACTCGATTCATATGGTTGACCGTGCTTTACCATGCCATTTTGAACTAATTTGAAGGTTTGCTTGTATGGCCAATAGACAGGCAATTTAGTTTAAAGTTACATGGAGCAGATCTAAAATTATATTTATGCATTTTTTTATATATTTTTGTGTGTGTGTGATGGCATTTCAGTTTTTGTTTGAAACTGGAAAAACAAACATTTCCCTTGTAGCGTTATAATCAACTACTACAATTGTTCGCATTGTGAGCCTAGTTTTATTTTACATGTATATAAACATTAATGTAGGTCTGGATAAAATAATAAAACTAATGCAGGCCTGTTGAGAACAGAAACCTTTTATGTCCTGAATTGTGTGTACCAAAATAATTCATCCTTCAAGAATAAGTGTATTGAAAGAGGCTCTTTAATCAGTCTATTAAATCATACATGTGTGTAAATACTGCAGATACTCGTGTATATAGGGGTATTATCATCTTATCCAACTACACATGGTTCAGGACTGAAGCTGTCCAATTCATTTATATGAAGGTCTTTGACTTTAACACATTGCTAGCAGCTTTACTACATATGCAAACATATATGTGGACACCTGAACACCAGACCCATATGTGCTTGTTGAAGATTTCATTTCAAAAGCATGGCCATTAACCGTGGTTTGTTCACCCTTTGATGCAGAATAATAGTTCACACTCCTCTGGGAAAGCTTTCCACTAGATGTTGGAACATTGATGCTGGGATTTGCTAACATTCAGACACAAGAGCATCAGTGATGTTGGGCTGTGATTGGGATGTTTGAGTTAGGGGAAGCGTCACACAGCAAAACATGCTGTATTTTTGTAATGCTTCTAGGTGCCACTAGGGTCGCAGAAACTTCAAGGCTCAGAAATACTTCAAAGAAATCGAAGAATGAACAAGTGTGGCGTCATTTCGAACAAAATCAGCTTGCCAAAGCAAACTTTCCAGTAAAGTACATCTTCGATCTATTCATCATCTACCATCGCTCAGTGGCGATGATGATGTAATAGGTGGGTGTGGCTCTGAGGCTCCGCCTACTTTGACATGGAAATCTTCTCCGGTTCATTTCTTCTGTTCAGTCTTTCGAGGTCAGACGCTAGTAAAACATGAACACACTGGAGAGCCGCTTTAAAATATAAACTGAACCAGTACTTCTAATTGAAAGCGACACTGGCATGTTTTTTTAATTTTTAATACTGTAAAGCTGCTTGCTTTAAAGGTGCATTGTGTAATATTTAGGAGGCTCTGTTGACAGAAATGCAATATCATATACATAACTATGTTTTCAGTGGTGAATAAAGACCTTTATAATGAACCGTTATGTTTGTATTTTCTTAGATGAGTCATTTATATCTGCATACACCCTGCAGGTCCCCTTACATTGAAATGCGCTGACATGTTTCTACAGTGGCCCTAAATGGACAAACGCATTTTGTCACTATGTTGTCTTCATGCAAAGAAGACAATGATGACACAGTGATGAACAAGTAACAATAATATTCGCAATAAAATATCGTTTTACTGAATAATTAAGTAAACCTAATTTCTTAATTTATCTATGTAAATAAACCTCATTGCTTAACTGTCTACTCTCTGCTGTCTCAGACGACGACATCATTTCCTGTCGCCCACCGTAACTTCAGTTGGTTGCAATTCGCAACCTCACCACTAGATGCCACTAAAAATTACATACTGCACCTTTAAATAAATCAACTATATAAAATGCTATATAAATAAATGTGACATATCTTGACTGCTGAATTGCAGAGCTGGTGCAAACATATCCACATCACTGTGATCAGATGCTTTCTGAACTGCTGTTTTCTCACCGCTGTCATTTTTGTTGTGTGTTTATTGTTTTATTGAGAGGAAAGCGTGTAGCACATATTTCCATATTCATCTAAAGGTCATCAGCGTGGGCGGCGTCTGAATGTTCAGGCATTTCAAACAAATTTTATCCTTAAGCGAAGAAGGAAAAAGACTGCGTATATCAGGGCGTTTACCCAGGAGATGGATCTCGTCTATGATGAGAATCGCCACTTTCTGCACGTAGCTGCGGTTCTGCCAGCTCCGGCTCACTCCGTCCCATTTCTCTGGAGTCGTGACGATCAGGTCCGCCTGCGATATGGCCCGCATGTCTGGAGTAACGTCACCTGTTAACTCAACCACCCTGGAGACACCGAGGATGATAATGAGCAAATAAAGGTCAGGGTATAATAACAGATACATATTTGCCAGAAGAATCTATAAACACACTCACTTCCTCCCAAGCTTCTCTTCGATTCTGATCTTCCAGTCCTCAATCCTCTCTCGGACCAGAGCTTTGAGAGGAGCGATGTAGACCACCTGTTCACACGGAACATGCCCGTTAAACCGTGTCATAGGAACTAAAACTACGCCCTAACTAGGGTTGGGAATCGAAAATCGAAAAAGAATTGGATGGTTGTTATAAACATTTTATTCCGATTCTGTTATTGATTCCTTTAGACTTTAAACAATTCAAGCACGAAACGACTCGCTCGCTGTTTTATGTACTGCACACACATCCAAAACACGCGCAGAAAATGTGATTTTAAACCGCACTGTTTTCAGGCATATGTAACTATATTGGATCCGTGCAACTCTTAAAGTGACAGCAGCCTAATATTCCTGCTATTGTCTCTATAATAACACTAATCAAACAACAAAAGATGAAGAGAAAATTCACTTGTCTTGACTTAAATTTTGTAACTATATTTGTAATGTACATTTTATTTAAGAAATGCAGTGTTATTTTACATTTGATTACAGTTTCTGTAGCTGAAAATCGTAAAACACTGTTTATTTCAATCGTATCTTTGTTCAGTTGTATCTATTTGTTGCTATTGCTATTTTTGATTGTGTTTACTTGTCTTTAATAATGCATGACATTTATATAAGTTAGGCTATCATAGGCAGAAGTTCCTTGTGCAAATGTTCTTTAGCCTGTTGATTTTCGTTCATGATTTTCAGCTTAAATTCAAATGTTTTGCAATAAGACTAAATGTGAATGATATCTATTTTTAATTTTTTTTACCTTATTGGAATTGAAATTAGGAATCGCTAAGAATCGGAATCAATAAAAAGGATCGAAATTGGAATTTAAATAGTTAAAATTCAACGATACCCAACCCTACACCAGACACACAGCAGAGGTCACGACCTTGGAGGTGGGGTACATGTTGAAGACCCTGAAGATGGCCATCTCTGCAGCGATGGTTTTCCCGGAGCCGGTGGGAGCTCCCAGCAGGACATTAGTGTCCGTGTGGTACAGCGTGTGGAAGATCTGCGTCTGAATGGGATTAAAGTGCGTGAACTTGTATAGACTCTCGTACTCCCTGTTTCCCAGTGCAGTCACAGGCACGGCTGGAGATCCAAAAGCTCTGGAATTAAACAAAACAAATTATAACTCACAAATCTGACCTGAGAAACAAGCTTCCATAGAAATGTGAGGTTTATCATTTTATAAAATGTTTTATCAGAACTTTATTTAAACATTTAGTATGTGAGTGCATTTTAGTAGATATTACATTTTATGTTATTTAATTTAAAATCATGCCATCGTTGCAAGAGTAATTATTATTAATAATTTATACACTTATTATTAGTGATATATATAAGTTCATGCAAACAAATCATGTAGTTCATGTAATTTCATGTGTGTATCAGTACTTTTTGAACATTTACAGCATATTTTTAAAATATTGATAACCGTGATCATTTTGTTCATTATAATCGTGATATGAAATTCCGTTTCATATCTACTCATTGACTACACTTTGTTCATTATTGTGATATTTGGCCTGTATGGTGATTAAAAGTCACTATTTTGGACTGCCGAGGTCTGCTACCCGACCCAAGCCCGATATATTTCATGCATAATATTTAGGTTCGGGTTTGTAACTAAGAAAAACTATATATATATAATAATATATTTGATGATATATGTAGTTAAGGTTTGCATTGCATGCCGTCTGCTGTCCTGTGGCTGAATAAGTGCAAGAGAGCGGAAGCATGTTTATATATAATTTCTATATTAACAGAACTGTTTTGCGGCTGTGTTCCTGCTCTTGTGCACTCTTTCGAGTACGATAAGTTAAAACAATGACTGAGGGAAAACGTATTACAGTGCCGAATGATGCAGGGAAAGCTGCACTGCAACGAATTATACTGAATACTAGGGACAATATTCCTGTCACAGTCACTCCGCGTGTTTTCTGGATAATAAGTGAGCCAGGGGACATAAACCTCTAAAATGACTAAATAATGTGTGTGTGAAGTGAATGAGTGTAAACTGAGCAAGGCACAAATCAAACAGCTGTGCTGCCGTGTCTATGCCTCTCTCAGAAATCAGAGCTTTATCAAGAGTACTAGCAATAAAATCTGCATCATTAACATTTTCTACTATTTGATATGTATATTTAAATGTTTTAAACCTCGAGAGGCGATATATGATAGATGAGTGAAAACTCAAAACATAAATCAATAGCTGCATTCTCTTGCGTCTTTCAGAAATCATCTTTGTCAAATAAAACATCATATCATACACATTTTCTACCACTCGATGTGTTTATTTAAATGTTTAAAAAGCGATATTATCTGGTTTCAGCCAATAAGGAGCTCAGCGGTTACATGCAGTGTAGGTCTTGCAAAGCTGTGTTGTGTACAGGTACATCTTTACAGCGACTGATTTCGGGTTTGGGTTTTAACTTAGTACCGTTCGGGTCAAGCGATCTCGGGTTCGGGCTTCGGGCTTCAGTGTAAAGCCCTGCAGACCTCTAGTACAGATACGATACGATTCCTGAGAGTTGTTCCGGGTCTGCTTCTCGTGTGGCTGGCTTCGTCAGAGCTGAATCGTGACTGGATGTCTTGACTACAATTTATCGTAGAGTCAGGAATGAAACTCTGTAGCCTATACATCGCACAATCATTTTAAACCTCACATTGTGTTCCAGTCATTTTGTCCCAGAGACGATTATCTTTTTCCTGAAAATGCTGGTTAATGTAATCGTATTGGACTAAAACTTACTGAATTTGCTCTCACAGGGTAACAACTTCCGCAAAAATGTTTTTGATAATGTTTCTGTTTTTTGGGATGTTTTAAAAAAATTACCAGCCTACAAAAAATTGCTTATAAATCTCTCGTTATGCTGTGTTATTGCCAAATATTGGATTCGATCTTTTTATCAACTTGTGTTATTTCAATTGTCACTTTTTGTGTGTGTGTGTGTGTGTGGAACTGACAGATTATGACCTCATTGAAGAGTTTATGCACTTCAGTTTTTTTGTTTTTTTTTAAGGTGAATAAGCTTTAGTGATTTTTTTTCACTCAAACACTGAAGTGCATAAACTCAGATCCAGGCCTACGGTCAATCAGATCCAAAAAAGAAATACAAAATCTGCATAATTGAAAGAAAACAAGTTGATAGAACTCCAATGTTTGGTGATAGCATATTATAATGAGAGATTTACAAGCAATTTAATAAGTAAATTAAGCAAAGGATTTTCAACACAGCAAAGGGATCATATCGTAAAATCTGTCATTTAAAAGATGAAAAAAAAATTTTTTAGTAAAGTGTCTTTAATACGAGCCATATCTAGAGACTGGAATAACAGAAGCACCGCTCGCATATAGCCCTCTGAAACAAAAGCTTGCAGCAAAAACCCACATTTATAATTACGCCAAAGACTTTTGGGTTGAGAACTGTTGTTTGCCAAGAAACAGTGGGTAATTCTGCAGTGGTGGGACAAAACTGACATTTCCAATTTGAAATGCAATAAAAAACAACAGACTAGCACTTAAAATGCTGAAATGCCCCCAATATGATACCGTCTAAATAGGCCTAATGACCATTTGACTCATTCCACACAGCATGTGAAGTAGTATATATCGCCACCATATCGGTATTAGCTGATATATGTTCATTTTTAATGTTATCGTTATCGGCCTGATAAGAAAATTTGGCCGATATATTAAAGCCGATAAATAATGTATTATTTCCTTCAGCTGAGACACTTCAGATGCGCACTGTTCAACATGATGCTTGACGTTGAAATCACTTGAAAAAGGAAAATACAGTTCAAGTCTGTCATATAAGCTACAAAACATTATAATGAAAACATTATAGTTGTGTGTTTGAGACATGGCTTTTAATGGTGAGACTTTTGCTTTTTGTAATCAGGCTCTCAAAAATTAAATACAAATTTGGATTTAGATTTATCGACAATATATTGGTTATCGGCTTTCAAATATGAAGAATTATCGGTTATCGGCCCAAATGTTCATATCGGTGCATCCCTAACTTAAAGTGATTAATTCTAAATAAGAAATAAAGTGTCTGCAGGAGGATTGTTGCTGACAGCTTGTTGTCTCAGTTGTGTGTGTGTGTGTGTGTGTGTGTGTGTGACGCACCTGTGTGTGGCGGTGTCTCTCAGGCAGAATGAGGTGCTGGAAGTTGATGATACACACCGCTTCAGAGCCCAGCCAGCGGTCAGACACGGCTCGGATGTAATACTGGGAAGGCATGGGCTCAAAGATGGAATGGTGAAGACCAGCTGCTGAGGCTCTCCACTCAACACCTGACAGAGAACATGTGATTATCTTCAGCTCACGTGACACACTGTCCATCACCTAATCTGATCCGCTACTAAAGACAATCACACTAGCATTTGAAATTGAGGATTTTTGTGCAGATAGTCAGTGTTATATTAGCATTATCCAGTTAAACGGGTGAAACTTTCAACTCATTCGCCACTATAGGTAAATAACTAGAAGAATAAAAGTGAAACTATTTGCGCTACAAACCAGTGTTTTTGTACTACTTACATTCAAATAAAATGGTAAAAAAAAGTTTTTTTTACCATCAGAGGCAGATGATACTGGATACATTTTAGTAATTCTGTTATGTGCTTTTGTCATTTTTATTAGTTATAAAAAATAAAAATAAAATATATATATATATATATATTTACTGTAGCTCTAATTAATTTTTATTTCAGTTTTAGCCATTTTAGTACTTAAACTCGTTTCATTTCAGTTAGTTGCCAAAGCAACTTCTTTACGTTTTATCTATTATTTATATATATATATATATATATATCTTTTTTGACCTTAACATCAATTAATTAACCATTTTTAATAGTTTTAGTTCTAAAGTTTTAACAATAACAAAACCGCATATCATCACTGTCGGGTAGAAACCTTATTTCTCCATTTTTCTGCATTTTTATTTTTTTTCATAAATCATTACTATTGGTTATCCTTTACGTCTGCAAGTATTTAACCAATGAAAAGATTTAAAAGAGCTTGTGACAGAACCTCGTGTCTCCATTGGCTCCTCAAGCTGTCTCTGATAGTCTCTGCTTGTTTGCAAGTGTAAATAAAGAAATGACTTTTTGAATATGTACAGCGTTTTCTTTACTCAAAAAACATTACAAGGCTAATATTTATGTATTTGATGAGCAGATAAAAGTGTCTTTGTCTAGCATTTGTCTTAAATAGCCGGTTCAAAGCACTTCAGCTTTTATCCCATGAGATTTTGGCCAAATGAGAGGAAACACTAGCAGCCACATATACTGTAACTACAGTAAACGTCATAACCCGTAAGCTGATGAAAATGTTTTCAAGGGTTTTCCAGGACTTCAATTTCACTTCAAGCACTTTAATCACCCTGTACGAACCCTGATTGAAGAGTGGTGTTTTTGGAGGCACGAGGTTTCCGCCCGACAGCGACGCTACATTACGGTTAAAGGTGAGGCGTGTAATCTAGCGCTCCTTCTGCTGGTCTGTGGTCAGATGTACCTGTTTCTTCTGCAGGAGGAAGTACTCGGAGTGGTAGATGTGGTCGTTGATGGGGTCCTCCACCCATAACCACCAGGGCTCTCCCACCGACCCGTGGACCTGTGCAACAGCACACCAGAAGAGCCATGAGAGCCAGAACAAGCCAGAACGACTGAAAGTGGACACTACTGTTTGCTGTAGAAGTATTGTTCATTCTTAGTTCATGTTAACTAAGGTAGTTAACTAATGTTAGCTAATGAACCTTATTGTGAAGTGTTAGCATAAAAACGTCCCGTCAGGAACTTGACATTCGTCTGAACTCCTGCTGATCTCCATCACCGCTTCATAACTGTCTCAGATGGCTCGTATTGAGTGAAAAGTAAGTGAAATCTTTACAGTCTGTTGAGCTGTAGACTGTTTTAGGTTAAAGCGAGTGATATACTGTACGTATCAAACGTCAGGCGGCTCAGCGTCCGGATGACCTGAGTTTCCGCTTTGCTCATGGTGTGAATAAATCATGCTTGGGCTGTTTGATCTGAATCTGAATCTAATCTGAATCACACAGCTTCATTCACACTAGAAACCGGAACTATGGCCATATTTAACACGTTCTTCAACATGCACTGAAAACATATTGCAAAATTTAATGTATCCCTGTGATCAAAGCTGAATTTTCAGCATCATTACGAACAATAAATTCTATAAATTCAATAAATTCTAATATGATGATTTGCTGCTCAAGAAACATTTATGATTATTATCTAGAATATTTATGTGGAAACTGTGATAGTCTTTTTTAAAAATATTATTTGATGAATAGAAAGATCAAAAGAACAGCATTTATTTAAAATACAAGTCTTTTGTAACATTATAAATGTCTTTAGTCATAATTTAGTGCATCCTTACTGAATAAAAGCATTACGATCAGTCACATAAAAATGGTTCTGAGCCCAAATGTTTGAACGGTAGTGAACGCCATTATATATTAGGTACATGAAGTACTAAGTGGATGAAGCGTTATGTAATGTTTGTTAATGCCATGTTAATGTGTGTGAGCGAGGACACTGGCGGGTGATTAGTGTGTGCTGATGGTCTTCCAGCTGTTGGGTGTCACGCTGGAGGAGTTCTGGACACATGACTCAGAGTGGCCCATCTGTGGCCCTCAGGAGAACACACACACACACACACACACACACACAGATCTGGGCTATTCAAGCCTTTGTGCTCTTAAACACAGGGGAGGAGACGACAAATCAATGATGCCTTCAGATCTTAAAGAACCTACTGTGAGCCTGTGTGTGTGTGAACGTGTGTATGAGTGTGTGTGTTTGAGAGAGAGAGAGAGAGAGAGAGAGAGAGAGAGAGAGAGAGTGTGTGTGTGTGTGTGTGTGTGTGAGAGAGAGTGAGTGTATGTGTGGTCCTGGTAAACCCTACATCATGGAGACATAATGTCCCCAACAGAGGGACATGTTTTGGTCCCTATGAGGAAAACAGATTATAAATCATAATAAGTGATGTTTCTGAAAATGTAAAAATGCAGAGAGTTTTCTGTGATGGTTAAGTTTAGTGTAAGGGGAGAGTGAGCATCCCTTTATTACATTATTATTTCATAATTGCCAAGGGCCTCATCAGAATATTTCACGAAAACATGTTCAAAGCTACAGAGACCCTAAAGGGACATGGTGATGGAAAAAATATGAGAGGGGAGAAATAGTCAATGCTTTTGCGTATATATATATATATATATCAAACAGTACTTAACATGTTCAAGTTTATCTCTCAGTGTAATATAAGAAAGCAGAGTTAAAAAAAAACTAAAAAAAAATGCTGTTTAACTGAATAAATGTAATTGTTTTCAGATTTTTAATTAACAGATTTATGCAGAGAACAATTTGAATAAATGCATTTTTTTCAATAAAATCAAACAGATGCCTATAGATAATTAATAAACTATTCCATGACTTTTTGAGAGCAGAAATCTTACAGTTTATGTATGACTGACACTTATGCATCACGTTAACTTTATTAGTTTGTTTATGTAAAACTGTGTAATCCAAATGGATGGAAATTGTACATGCAACTCAAATCATCAAGTTAGGCCTGAATATTTTGTGTGGATGAGTTTGGGATCGGCTGGTGTGAGGAACTGAACATCCAGATATTCAAGAGACTAACAGCAGTGTGTGAAGCCCTGGATGCGGTTGCCATGGTTACCTGGTCACTCCACCTGAAGTCGGGGGTGATGCTGAGGCGCACGCGCAGGACGGTGCGCGTGATTGGCTGAATGCTGGACTCCATCAGGATGGCAGGGATCTGATGAACACACTGCTTCACCTTCAGCCCGATGTTCACGTGATGCAACATGTGACCTGCACACACACACACGTTTGTTTCACTGAATTAGTGAGGACACTGCATAGACTTTCATTGATTCTATATCAGGTTAATGATATTAAAGCCCAAAACCAACACAGAAACATGTGAAAAACACTAGATTTAAATAAAAAACACCACATCTGACTATGAGCGAGTGTAAAGCTGAGAGGTCAGATGAGTGTGTGGTGCGAGACTGACCGATCTCGTCTTTGCCCATGTCTCTGAGCTTGTCCAGCGTGAGCTTCTTGTCCTCCAGGCGGGACAGCAGAGCCGAGGGCAGAGAGCTGAACTGTCGGAGCGGGTGAGCCCAGCCCCACAGGCGCTTGTCGATCACCTTACACAGCGTCAGCAGGGGTGGGTCATGACGGGCCAGCGCTTCCTCAGAGCGATCTCGAACAGAGCCCGCACGATCCGAGCTGCGTTCTGCACACACACACACACACACACTCAAACAGAGCCCAGTTCACGTACCACATGCTGTTTCCATCCACCTGTTTATTATGTGAAGTTTGGGATACAAATGCTGAAGGGAGGAGTCAAGATGTGCATAAATTCTTAAGATTTATTTCATAATTTAGAATTGTATCTTATAATAATGACTTAGCATCTTACTATAGTATGACTAGATGTATCTAGACTGATGTAAATTGTCTTTGTCATAATTTCTAGCTCAAAAATCATCATTTTGAGTTAGAATGTCATAATTATTTACTTTTTTATCTCATAATTTCAACTTTTATGTTATAATATTAGTATATGACTTGTGTATCTCAACTTTATTTAAATTGTTTTTGTCACACTTAAGACTTTATAATTTCCATTTTTTATTGTATCTCATAATTTTGACTTATCTCATAATGACTAAGTATCTTAATATATGACTTATGTAAATTGTTTTTGTCATAATTATGACTTTTTATGTCAATTTCTTTAGCATGTCATTATATCTGACTTTTAATATGACTTTGTATATGATAATTTCAACTTTTCATGTCATGATTTTTTATTCTTACATGGTGGACCAGTGTACTAGCAGTAAACCAGTAAGTAAAGTAACAACCTTTTTTTTTTTTTTTTTTTTGGCTTATTGACTTGCATGTAATTCCTTATATTGAGATAATTTTAAGAGCATTTTGTTGGACATGCAAACACATGCAATGAAGAAATACTCTACTTGTTTTGAATAATTGGTAACACTTTAGTTTGAGGGCCAAATTTTCACTATTATCCTCTTTATGCATTTGCAACTAGTTGCTTATTAGCATGCATATTACTAAGATATTAGCTGTTTATTAGTACTTATAAAGCACATATTAATGTATTATTCTGCATGATCATATTCTACATCCCTCAATCCACCCAATACCTAAACTTACAACTACCCTACTGACTATTAATAAGCAGTCAGTAGGAGTTTATTGAGGAAAAAGTCATAGTTATTAGTGAATATGTGTTCCCCAAACTAAAGTGTGACACAATAACCGATTGAACTACAAATGTCTGTTAACTCTTTCCCTGCCAGCATTTTTGATCATTTCACACAAATGTCTTGGCCCGCAGAATATTTTGTTGTATGAATATCTGAATATGCAGTATATCAGAAATAACAGACCTTCTGCTTTTAAACAAATTAACAAAACAGTTTTATTCTAGCTAAATGCATTCTTTTTCATTAAGACTTGAATGTGGGTACGTTTCATTGAAAAAAGCAACATTTTGAGCACAAATCTGAGAAAATCGTGTTTTTGTCAAAGACTACATTCAGATCGGATTCAGAAACACAGATGGTGTAGATCGAGTCCATCAACAGCTTCACAGTCCTATAGCTCAACATTTTCTTCAGTAATATTAGGTAGTTTTGATGTATATGCTGTTTAATGTTGATGATTATGTTATTTTACATATATATATGATATCGCTTGTTTCTGCTTCTTCTTCGCCTGTGTTTTGATCAGGAGAGTCAGTAATCTTTCAGAAGATGTGTAACACGCAAAGCTGGAAATGTTCGTCAGTGTCGGGGAAAGAGTTAATAAGGGATACTGAAATAAAGTGAGAGGTTTTCAGATGGTTGAGGAACTGAATGATGGATACTTGGCAGTGGACAACCTTATAAACAGCTTGTCTAACGGGCGAGTGCAATTTTAAACAGATTTGTCATATACAACTCTCTTCTTATGGGATACAGCTTTTTAAAGGGCTCTTTTAAATTTAGTTCATTATCTAGAACACATTTTATGGAATAACTAATGTGGGTTTGCTCTGACTGCTGTCGGTGTAGATCAGAGCGCAGTGTGTGTGTGTTTGATGGGTCGAGAGTGAGTTATGCTCAGATGGCTTAGAGAATCCTACATTACTTTGATCTATAAGGTGTGATGATCTATGATGGACTGATCCGGGTGTCACTGATGGATTGAGCAGAAATGAACGAGTGCGAGGACGAACACCTGCTGACCCAGATGCTGATGTTTAACAGGCCACGAGAGCCTGGATGAGACCCAGCAGAACCGTCCCATCATCACTGAACGCAGGTTTGTGGACTGATCTGTTGCAGAGAGCATTGGGAATCTTTAGGGTTGTGCGGTCAGGGATGAAAAACTCATTCTTTCTAGTTTGGAGAGTTTTTAAAGATTTAATTACACAATAGTGTTTTGAATGCTCGAGAAAACAGTTTGCTAGTATTATCACTACTTGACCTTCATCCTTCCCTCGCGTTTTGTAACTAATCCTTCCCTCGCGGGCCAAAATGACCCAAAGCCCTAAAATTATACTTTTTTTTTTTTTTTTTTTCCAAAAAGTTTTTTAAAAAAAAAAAATATTTCTCCAGAAAGCTTTTTAAAACAAAAAATGATTTACCTTTAAATTACTAGATTTGATCAATAAATAATAAATAAATATTTTTCTGTGTGTATTCGTGGTTCAAGTGCGACAAAAGTCCTGGGGTCTTGGACCTCTCCGAATGAACACTCAATCTTTTCAAAAATATTTTATGGGTCAAAATGACCAGAGGGAAGGATTAGAATCAATCAGAATAAATGTATACATTTGTGTAATTTAGGGGTATTAATGTTCTCCAGTTTAAAGGTGCACCCACATTTTCTGTTGTTCAGCGAATTTTCATGGGCGAAATCCAGTCATTTCAAAAGGAATCCGTGCGATCTGGACTTTCACATGTTTGTGCGACGGACTCAAAACTGCACGGTTTGAAAGTGACTTCAGTGTGAGTTGTGTTTCATGCTTTGATACACTACTGACAATGCCTGCAAAACTTCACTTATGCGACCCACACCTTAATGCTGTACATTTAATAGACATCTCATTATAACTGGTTCCAGAAGAAAATATTTGGAAATGATATATTTACAACATCTGGAATATGGCATTATATCTTCAGATGATTTTTTTCTTTTTTCTTATCTAAATACTTCTTGCATTAGTTGCTGAAATTGTGGTCAAATTGTGGTTCCACAAAAAAGAAAAGAAAAAAAAGAGCAAATCAATAAATATTATGTTTTTGAATATTACTGAAAGCCTGAAACACAAAAAGATTATTAACTCTTTCCCTGCCAGTGTTTCCAAAAAAAGTTGCGCCCGCATTTTTGATCTTATTCACAAAACTTTCATGATCCCCAGAATATTTTGTTGTATGAAAATGTACAAGAACAGAGAAAGAACAAAGGCTTTGCTTAAAAAAGAAAAAAATAAAAAAATAAAAAAAAAATAATAAAAAAAATAAATAAAAATAAAACATTGAACAAAAAGCTGAGAAAAATCATTTTTGTCAAAGACTCCGGATCGGATTAAGAACGATGATCAAAACAGTCGTCAATGGCAAGGAAACGTGTCATAAATGACGGTAAATCTCGTCAGTGGTGGGAAAGATTAAAATTATAAATTATATATTTTATATTCTTAGCTATATTGCCTAGGGCAAGTCACTCGACCTCTTATTTATGCTCAGCCGATTTCCAAATGCTTGGGGAATCAGTTCGACCGAATCATTAAAAAATATCTGGCTCCACAGAACCATTCGCTCAGAACCGAGTCTGTTCTCTTCAATCTTCAGCTGAACGACGGGAAGATCCCTGAACAGATGCAAAAACCATCCAAAGAATCATCGTGTGTGTGTGTGTGTGTATCTAAACATGTACATCTAAAATCCATGAAGGGTGCCGGAGAGAGAGATCTCAGACCCGAGCATCAGAGAAGGTCTGGATTTAAAATCAACAAACGTTTGACACGGAAATGCCTCCCACTGCCGGATCCCAGCTGCACATCTGAAATCAGCCGGATTAGGAGCAAACAGGGAATTTCTCCCAGCGATTTCAACTATCTGAGCACATGGAAGCCGTTGTAATGGAATGGCAGATATCATGGATAGATGTCTTCCACAGAGCACATCCCATCCTAACCTCGCAGTCACATTACTCAGAATACTCCACTCACAATCTCTCACAATTTAGTCCTTGTGTTGCTGAAGCAGGCGTGTTTCTGTTTCATGGATCTTTTCCATACAACGGCAATGGAAATATCCCCATAAACGCAGTCTATTCATCTGTGCAGCTCTCAAATGCTCAACTCATCCACACTTGAGTTCATTTAACGATCACAAAAGAACCATCATGTCGTTGGATTCAACATTTATGCACATTAAGCTTTTTAGGCTTCAAATGGTGTCGTATGGACCCTTTAATAATTGTGCTTTTGTTGTTGTTGTGATGCATCAAATGTAGAGATGCACCGATACTAAATTTCTCATATTCAGAATGATATTAGGTGATGCCGATAGTTTGATTTTTCTTAAGAAAAAAAAAAAAATTTCTCCCAAATAATGCTGGAAACTATCCAGGGAAGTTGGAACCCTCTCATTTGGCACACTATAATATTTTTATAGTGAAAAATAAATAAAGTTTTATCTAACAACTTTTATATTCAACTGCTATTTATTTCCAGATATAATATTTACACTCAAATAAAATAAAAGCAGAAATGTTTGTTACACATATAAGGTAGTTTTCATAAACACTTCTTGGTAACACTTTAGTTTACAGTGTCCTTGTTACATATGTTACATGTACTTGCCATAGTAATAAGAGTAAATTATGCATAATTACATGCAACTAACCCTCAACAAAAGCACATGTAGTTGCTTAATATTACTCAGTACTTAAATATATAATTACACTGTAACAATGACACCTTAAAATAAAGTGTAACCCACTTCTTAATGGCAAATGTATTCAAACATACATATATAATTAACTGTAAGCTTCTGATATTCATGCATGTTTTTCTAGATATAACTTGTATTAAAGTGGAAGAAAAGACTCGCGCTGCTGCTTGAACTGAGGCGATTCAGAGATCTGTCACATTTAAGAGCGTCAAAACGCCATTTATTGTATGAATTGCGTGATAAAATGTACAGAATTTGAAAGCTGAGCCTTTTTTCTCATCAGAAGAAAGCACAAAGCTGTTAGCGATGGGAGGCGCTATGAAAATGCTTGGTGTAAGGAAAAAAAAAAGTAGATCTGGCAACCCTGGCTTGAACTACGGGTGATTTAGAGGGTCAAATAAAGCCTTTATGTAGCTATTTTTAACTGTTAAGGCGTTATTGTCACATAACATGCCCTAAATTCAACACGAGAGATTTTCTTCACAGACAAAGTGTGAGTAGCAGGATATAATCGGCCCTGATCATCGGCTGTTTTTAAACAATTGGCTTATAGCGCAAAATAATAGCTTTAATCGGCCGACACTGATTATTGGCCGATACGTCAGTGCATCTCGTCAAATGTTGTGTTGTGGTTTATTGTGTATCAGTGCGGCTTTACATTTCAAGACGAATTTCCTTAAAAAAAGGACAGTTAAGTATAACTCAAAGTCTTATTTGTCCTTTCTGGTACTCAACAGTGTCACCATCAGTTTTCATTGCATGGAAAAGAGCATCATGAGTGCTTTGTCTGTGTTCTAGGGAAGAAAGAAAGTAATAGGAAATATTCCTTTAAAACCCAGTGCTTTATTAAATGAATTGATTTTTCATTTATAAATATTAAGATGGGTTCATATTTACTTGCTAAAACTTGCTGAATGAGCATCTCGTCCATTGTGGATCTTCAGCTAATGTACAAAAATTCACCAAAATTTAACTCGACTCGCATAATTAAGCTTCTCCGCCAGGGAAAATTCTTCATTGCGCCGATTCCCATTGAAATGATGAAATTTGGTCAGAATTGGAGAAACATGATGTGATTATTTCAGACAAGTCTCTAAACACAATCTCTCATAATTGATGTGCAGTTGCATATGATTTGGCAGGTTTAACGAGGCACTTTTAAAGCGCGTATAATGAAGCCGAAGTGTCTCACCTGCGCTACATAAGACAGGTCAGAGATGAGGGAGAAGCTGTCCACTTCCCCACGCCCGATGTACGTCTGGAGGAGGATATTTATCTTCCCGTAACCGTTCTCCACTCCTCCAGCCGCTGGAAGCTCACAGAAATCACACAACATCTTCTCCAGTCTTCCATCTCCTCGTCCCGGACCTGTGCGTCACACACACACACACCTCACTGTGACACACACACTTCGCTTACCCGTTACTAAAGACCATTTTCTGTGTGTGTGGAATCGACGACCTCTCACCTGATCTGCTCAAACTCTTCAGCTTTTGAAACGATGCTCAGAATGTCTGCTTCGGTCTTCTGCGCGCTGAAAAGCTCATTGAAAGTCTGTGGAATGTAAAGAAAGAATATTAAACAGTCAAATATGCACTTAATATGCATTAAGCCAATCAAAGCTGAATTTTCAGCATCATTACTCCAGTCTTCAGTGTCACATGATCCTTCAGAAATCATTCTAATATGATGATTTGATGCTCTAGAAACATTTCAGATTATTATCAATGCTGAAAACAGTTGTGCTGCGCAATATTTTTGTTGAAAATTATAAATGTATTGATACTTTGATGAATAGAAAGTTCTAAGAACAGACTTCTATTTAAACAGAAATCTTTTGTAATATTATAAATGTCTTTACTGTAACGTTTGATCAATTTAATGCATCCTTGCTGAATATACAGTAAAAAAATCATTGTGATGCTCAAGAAACATTTCTGATTATTATCAATGTTGAAAACAGTTGTGCTGCGCAATACTTTTGTGGAAAACATTATCCATTTTTTTCTGATTTATTCGATGAATAGAAAGTTCAAAAGCACAGCATTTATTTGAAACATAAATCTTTTGTAATAGTATAATTTTATTCACTGTCACTTTTGTCCTTGCTGAATAAAAGACTCAGTATCACAGATTTAAAATTGTGGACTAAAGCAATAATTTGTCTTTTTAAAATGTCGTACAGTGTTCGTTTTTTGCCAAGTTAACGTCATGTTTTCTTTGAGAATAAAATACTGCGTGCAGCCAATGGCTCGCTCTATACATCCGTACACATCTCACCTCCATAGTGTTGTACTTTATGTAGAAATGACTGGCTGTCCTGCCAAGATCTGTGGACGCGAAATAACCCGTCCTCTCGTCGAAGCGATCATCCGAGCTTTATCCAGCTTTCTGCCCGACTCCACCACTAACTCCTTCCTGTAGAGCTCCAACTGCGGGTCCATCTGAACAACACCGCAATTATCATTGACTATCACAATATTTCACAACAACCATTTGACAAAATAAACTATAACAAGAGAGGAAAATATAACTGTATAACTAATATATATTAACTATATTATAAATATATATATTATGACTAATATAAATATATATTTACACTGAAAATATAATTAAAAAAATGGCGAATCTTATGTGCCATTTAACTACTGAGAATATTAAGAGCAGATTATGAGAGCATGAGCACCTGACAGGCCTTGTGGTTGATCCCGTAAACCAGTGGATTGGCTCTCATTCGCACGTACAGATACGTGTAACTCAACCACCGGACGGCCTCATCAACATTAGTGACCGTCCCTAGAGCGATCTGCACACAACAACCATAAAGCAAGCATCACATTTCAAGCACTTTAAATCAAATCCTAATGTTTTCTGGAGGTGTGGGTTGTGTTTAATATTACTAACTATGTGATTGAGATCTTGGACATAATATGATAATTGATATGCCACGCACAGACACAGTCGTAATACATGCAGGAATGATTTTAATCTAACATTCAACTTATGTCTGATGACACTGCGCCATCTGTTGGATGAACTGATCACGAGCTTGTGTGGGATGACGCGTGCAGATGCTGCCATCATGTGGCGGAGTCAGGAACAGCCCTTTCCTTCTACTATTATAATGAGTTCATTAAAGTTCATTTAATTCTTTTCCAAGCTTATTATCATTAATTAAATTACAAAAAAAAAAAAAAAAAAAAAAAAATTTTAAAAGAAAAAAATTTTTTTAAAAATCTTACAGAGGTAAGTATTATAGCTTTACATACATATTTATATACATAACATTAGTGTCAGAAAATCAAATATACACATTCACATTGTGTAACATTCTATATATATATATATATATATATATTTATTAGGGGTGGAACGGTTCACAAAATCCTCGATTTGGTTTGCATCACAGCTCTGTGGCCACAGTTTTCAGTTAGATCCGGTATACATTGTTAATGTAATTATTATTATTTTTTAACACTTTAGAAATACCATACACCAGCATACAACTCTTATAATCTACCATTTACAGTATTTAAAACTAAGTAATTCTCAAGGTCATGTAAAAATAAAACTGAAAGAATGAGGCAGCTTGATCTTAGGAATAGACACATTATTGTGACACTGAACATCATAAATGAAATCTGTGAGATTCTGATACAGCAAGAGGGGAGATGTTGTTCATTTAAACAGGCTTTTCATTTACTTGTAAACAAGTTTACAACTGTTGGCCTTAAACAAATTGTAGCTGAGAACAAAAACACTTATTGTCAAATTTAAAGAATAGGCTTGTCACTGTCAGTGCCTACATTATTACAACGTTACACATTACGTTGTGCGTCAAGTTCAAGGATTACACTTTTGGTGTAAGTTGACTTGCGTACAGCCGTGTGCCGGAAGCAAGTTATTTTAGTGGATAAAGTTTTAAATATGGATATTTTTCTTACACGAACGCATCGCATCGCTTCACTTCAGAAAGCCTTTATTAACAGAGCCGCGTCGAGCACTTTTATCATGGATGGATGCGCTTTGATGGACTTCCAAAGACAGACACCCATTCACTGTCATTATCAAGCTTGAAGAGCCAGGACATTTTTTTTATATATAAATCTGATTGTGTTCGTCTGAAAGAAGAATGTCATTTACACCCAGGATGGCTTCAGGGTGAGTAAATCATTGGCTAATTTTAATTTTTGGGTGAACTAACCCTTTAATCCGAGTTTTGTCCAACCAGCCACGACGGCGACACGCGATGATCCGTTGAGGTTTAGGTTGGCAGTGTGTGTGGCTGTACCTCAGCGTTGAGATTAGCAGTGTGTGTGCCTGTACCTCAGCGTTGAGGTTGGCAGTGTGTGTGGCTGTACCTCAGCGTTGAGATTAGCAGTGTGTGTGGCTGTACCTCAGCGTTGAGGTTAGCAGTGTGTGTGGCTGTACTCAGCGTTGAGGTTGTCGGAAAGGCTCTGCTGGAACTGGCTCTCGATGGGGTTCTGCTGGGTCAGGAGTGTCAGGTAATGGCTCAGCTTCTCATGGGTCGTGATGATGGTTCCCTCTCCGTACTTGTCAAACTGTGGCCGTCCGGCCCGACCGAAGATCTGCATCACGTCCAGGATGCCCAGATCCACCAGTGCTCCACGCTTGGCATCATAGATATTAGTGCCCTGACATCAGACAGGAATCAATTAAAGCTCATTCTGTAGATTCCAGAATTATGATTCAAGTGCCCCTATTATGCTTATTTAAACCATCCTCAAAAGGATCTGAATTTTGTTTTGGAGTTTCCTTCAAAAGGTTTACATGCAGCCAAGGCTAAAAATTATTTTCTCATAATATACAATATAGGCATGTCTTTTCTCACAGTCTCTGAAACGGTTCGATAAAGAATTCATTCTCTTTAAACCCATCTTTCCATGAGCCTACTTTGCTCTGATTGGTCAGATGACCCAGTCTGTTGTGATTGTTCTACTCTGCTCTGATTGGTCAGATGGTCCAGTCTGTTGTGATTGGCCTACTCTGCTCTGATTGGTCAGATGACCCAGTCTGTTGTGATTGTTCTACTCTGCTCTGATTGGTCAGATGGCTCAGTCTGTTGTGATTGGTTGACCGGTAACAGTGCGTGCCCAAAACCAAACTCCGGTTAGCATTTATGAATTTAAGCTCTTTCTCAGCATTTGATACACACAATGATATGTACAGCAATGATGGTGTTGGTTTTACCGTATAAATTGCTTTGGAAGTGCGTCAAAATGGATTCGCAGTGCTGAAAACAGCGTCTTCTCAACATGTTGCCAAAACTAAACAATTTCTTCCAGCCTTCGCTACAACTACATGTTAGAGGGAAGGGCAAAGTAGACTGTTCGTGGGCAGCCAATGAAGACCATTATGCAAATTTGATACAATCCTACATAGGTTTGTGCAAAAAGTAAGAGTGGAATTACTGACGACTAGTTTCAGGCAGTCAGAATCGCTTCTTTCTTTTGATTGACAAAAACTCCATTTATCTGCACTTTGATCTTTGCAGACATTTTACATTTACAAACAGCTATAAACATACTACATGAAAGGTAATAGCTGAAAAGCATAATATAGGCACTTTAATAATTTCATGCACAGATACACAAGCCAGCAGCGATGTGTCCTGACCTTGATGATGACAGCGTGAGCGGGTAAGTTAACACCCCAGGCCAGCGTGGCGGTGCACACCAGAATCTTTATGTATCCTCTGGAAAACATGTTCTCCATGAGTGTTCGGTCCTGCCGTAACATCCCGGCGTGATGGATCCCGAATCCGTCGGGAAACATCTCCCTCATCTGTTTGTTTCTGGAGCGCTGCACCTGTGGCACACACAGCATCACACATCAGGAAACACACACTCGTCTGGAGTGAAGAGGTTACAGTGGGGATAAAGTCGCACCGGGGTAAACGGTGCATTCGGTTTAGTTGCACTTTATTTCAAAAGGTCCAAAACTATAAGTAACTTTGCAACTACATGTCAACTAGCAGTCATTAGAGTATTAGTAGACTGGTAGGGTGTAGCATAGACATGTAGATTAGGATAATGTCTGTAGAGGAGCATCAAAAAGTGTGTGCAGATATTAAGCAGACAGTCTACTAATACTCTAATGAGAGTTAGTTGGCATGTAGTTACAAAGTTACTTATAGTTAGTCAAACGTCTAAAGTGGACAATCGAAATAAAGTGTTACCTTTGATTTTATTCTCCTCTAAACCACTAGATGGCACAGAAACTGAACACAGCAGTTTCCTAAACATTTCATTAAGCACATGGACATTTGGCTGATTCTCGACAAGATCCCGGGCAGCAATGGAAACTTGATTCTGCACTAATTTATATAATATTTAATGATTTAAAATAATTTATACAGCAAACAAATGAAAATCGATACAGTTACAGAAGAGGTCTTGTTAATGTTTTTCAGTTGTCAAAGGTAATTAAATCAACAGTTTTTGATTAATTGAAGATATGTAAAATTATGTTATTTGTGGTCGGGGCGAAAGGCACAATAACTGACATAATCATAAAAAGCTGGCTGACTTTTCCCTTTGTTGACATGATATGGTTAGATTCAGATGTTTAAAAATGATTTATTAAGTTGAGTGTCCACCTTAGAGATAATCACCATATTAATAATAAAGCCATATTTAAAAATATAAAATAATCATATCATATAATAAAATATATTCATTGTAACACAGAGATCCCATATGAAAAATGAATGGGGCTTGGGGCAGAAAAGCATGAATGAACAAAAATTGTCCCTGCAGAATTAAAATAAATACAAAAGGAAATGTGAAAATGTATGAAAAGTGTAGATTGCGGCATTATATTTAGATATACTCACGGTGCATCATATATATATTTTTTTACATGTCTTTTTTGCAGCGCTAAGAGTTGCACCCAATCACACAAGTTTTTCTATTGATTTATAAATGCAATTGCCAGTCAGAAGTGTTAACACTGAAAATGCTCACTGACTGAATTCTGTACTCATGGAAATTATAATTTATTCACAGTTTGTGTAACGATTTTGTTGTTAACGCTGCTAAGATAACAATGTCTCAATTTACATACATTTGAAGTGCCTTTTCCCCAGACAGTTTTCATGCATTAATTTTTTTCTTTGCACAAGAATTGCACTTTTTGTTCTTTGTTGTTAAGTGTTAAGAGCTTCCCTAAAACAAAAACATTCTTGCTGTTACAAGATGCAGAAAAAAACATGCACTGAAAAGTTATACAGGTGGTTGACTATTTGTATGACAAAAGTGTGTCATGCATAGAAGACGCTCGGGACAGTTGAGGAAAATGATTGTGGCAGGTTAATTTTATAAAAAAAAATATATATATTTTTGAATTATGGGAAGTATGTGATTTCTATAGAAGCTTGTTTCCACCACAGATTAAAAAATACAGGTATTTTTCTCACAACTGCGAGTTTACATCTCAGAATTGCATGATTTAAAGTCACAATTGTGTGTTATAAAGTAGAACTACGTGATATTAGAATTAAACTCGCAATTCTGCGTTTTTTTTCTCGCAATAGCGAATTCTGTCATGCAATTCTGACTTTTTAAAACGCAATTCTGAGAAACAAGTCGCAATTATCTTTTAAAATGTTTTATTCTGTGGCGGAAACCAGCTTCCATAGACTTCAGATGCAACCATAGGATCAATCAATAGCATAATTGTGGGGCGGTACTTCCAGTTTTCTCGACAGGAGACTTCCCATTTGGTGTAGAAATGATAAATGACTTTAAAACACACTCATGCGTGCAGAAAGAAGTGAATCCCTGCAGCAGTGCCGTCAGAGGAGTGTGATTGAGATGCGTGTTGTGTTGACAGCCGATAGAGGTCGTGACCTGCGCTGGCACCATCAGACGCTTGATCTCACTCTGCCTGAGTCTAAATGCAGGTCAACAGCAACAAGGCCTCAGTGCCGCTGAGAACAGCCCATTACACACACGTCTGTCCCTCTTCAACACACACAGAATACCAAACACACCAACATCTGTCTCACTGCAGTCTCCACGATCGAGAAAAACACTGTGCTGGTACCATGGTGCGGTGATGGAACCATATTATAGTACCATGGTGCTCTGATATACGCTACTGATTGGTTAACATATTCATACAACACAATATTTACACAATACTCCAAAGGTAGTTCAAAAAATATCATAGTGCTAACTAGTGTTGTAGTCAAGACCACCTAAACCGAGACCAAGTCATGACCAAGACCAAGACAGGCCGAGGCCGAGGCAAGACCAAGACTTTGAAGGGTCGAGACCAAGTCATGACCAAGACCAAGACAGGCCGAGACCGAGAGAAGACCAAGACTTTGAAGGGTCGAGACCAAGTCAAGACCAAGACAGGCCGAGACCGAGTCAAGACCAAGACCAGTGCAAGTCCCCACACTGCAAGACACACTTAAGATCAAATGTGGAATATGCATATGCGGCCATTTTAAAACTCAAAGATCCGTAAAAATGCTAATCTCGATGAGGTATTAATCTAGACACAGTCCATTAGGCCTATGTCTTAAATGAATGTGAATAACAGGTGGTGGAACATGCATCATATGATCCATGCATTAAGTCTTGCCTAGTAGGCAAATTATTTGATATATATTTTTCATTTACATGTTGGTACCAGTGGGGATTTCTTTAAGACTGCAAGGGAAGCTCGGCTTCCCCTATAATGTCAAAAAATTAATGGTCAAATATGTACTAAATATGTACTAAATATGTAAAAAATAAAAATAAATCTTGCATCACAATAAGTGTATTGTGATTGTCAAACCATTTTAGTAATTAAACAATTTTATTTGGTTTAGTGACAACATGTTACAATGTTTACATGGTACAATTTCTGGTAAGCTACGTTTTTCATTATTGCTTGACACAAATTTCACGATTTCAATTAAATTAAATTCTTGTGATTTGATTCAATATTGATCAATTGGATAAATATTAGGTACACAAGATAGGCGTTCATTTTTCTCAAAAAAAAAAAAAAACTCACCTAATGATGTAAACACACAGAGAGCCCTATCAGCTGGTAGTATTATTTAAGGTTAAAAATAACTCAAATTAAATATAATGCGTTTTTTATTATAATAACAACTTTATTTAATGAGTAAGTAAAATATAATAAATATGTAAAATAGTAGCCTACACATATTTAGCAAAATACTCTCTATAGCTATTTTTTTCTAGCCAACTAACGTGCTATAGCCTATATATTATGGTCATTAAATGACTTTCCTGAGGTAAATGTTATGTGACAATTGTTCTCCAGCTGTTTTACCTCTTTCCGCGGTTGAAAAACACTTATGATCGATATTATGTATGAGGAATATACATTCCGGTAAGTTGTACTGTATCTTTCAACATTGTTCATTCGTGTTTATTTACTATTAGCTATAGTAGAGATGATCAGTTAACGTGCCGCTAGGGATCTGTCACGTCACATTTACAAGCGCCAAAACTGTATTTATTGTTTGAATTTCGTAATGGAATAGACTTTTTTTTTATATATATATCATAAGTAACCTGCTCTGTCTTGTCTGTCGGTCTGAATGTCCTCTTTGCCTCGCAATTTTTCTGTGCGTGAGAAAATGGATGTGTGGCGTGAGAGCGTGTCAATTGCGTGAGAGTTGGCAGCCCTGGATTTGGCTCTTGGTCGGAAGTGACAGATCGCTGTGTCCACCTCAGGTCATCCTTTCTTCTAAGTTTCAAGTTTGTTTTATTCATATAGCACAGTTATAAACAGCAGACACAGGCAACCGAAGTGCTGAACAACACTCAAAATGAAGAAACACAGGGCAAACCATACATTCATGAGAGAAGCTCACAGTGAATTGAAAGCCAAGGGAAAAAAAGAGATGATTTTTAAGATGGTTTTAAGAGATGATTTAAAAACAGTACAGGACTGTGCCGATCTGATATACACCGGAAGGACCTAGGGCCGGCAATACCAAAGGCATTATCTCCTCTATGCTTTAACTGCGATCAGGGGACAGAAGAAGTCTCTTATCACCAGACCTCAGATTTCCTGTGGGATTGTATAGAGTAGTTACAGCACCAAATAAACATGAATGAACATCAGAAGGTTTATTGAAAGATAAAGTACAACTTACTGAAATATACCATGCCTCAGTTATCGCTCGATCTGTGTTTTAACCTCGGAAAGACGTCAATAAAACCTCACGTAACGTTACGTTTTCCTCAGAATGGCCTTCAGGAACGAATGGCCAATCAGGGTTCAGAATTCTGGAGTGGCACCTGGGGCGGCCAATTAGATTCTAGAGGCCACTAACTCGCTGTTAATGAATGTTATTATCTGTGTGTTTGGTGATCAATATGCTGATTGAATATAAAAGTCCGTAATAATGACGTTCACTTCCTTTCCTTATCAAGATCCTTCCATTTATCACATAATGACGGGTGTAAAAATACCATCCTGTCGTATGGAGATAAATATCACTGATCATCACACTGCTTTAATGAATTGCTCCTTCATAAGAAGCCATTTCTGCCATTTCTGTTCTTCTCTAGGTCAATTTGGTTGTCCAATCCGCTGGTCTCTGTGGATCTCTGGATTCGATCAGCGCTATAATGAGAGAACCGCTCTCTGTTTTAATGTGGCGTAGCAGCAGTGTTCAGGAGGAGCATCATCTTTCAAGCTTTTTTCTAAATTCAAATGCAGGTCCCTAATAGAAGTCTAAAGTGCTAAATTATACATTCTGATGTGAGATTTTAAGAAGCGATTATGTCATTTTGTATCATTGTCATTTCATGCCATTTGTAATTTCAAAACGTCACCAGCGCACAATTTATGCCCTTTACCAGCATGAGGCCATCCAAATGTATAAATTGTACATTGTCTGAACAGGTGCTCGTCCGTGCAGAACTCATAATGCTAGGCTGTTTGAGTGGTTGCTAAGGCATCAGAATCAGACAGTGAGATGAGTGGTTATTTGGAGATTGCTATCTGGTTGCTAGGGTGTTCAGGATGGTTGCTAAGGCATTGATTGTGGTTGCTAGTATGGCTGGGTTGATTATTTATTACAATAAATATAGTTTTTAATCGCTCTTCAGTTTGATGCACCAATATTGATTCTTAAATCCCAAGTATCAATCTTTTAGTCGATGCTGTTTTCAGTTGCTGCATGTGCAAACTTTACTAAACATTATTTTACAGCACATCCAATAATCCCAACGCTTTGTCTCAGCTTTTAAATTCTATCAATTGTATCATGAAATAAAAACAATAAATGTTGTTTTGGCACTCTTCAGTGTGGCGTGACAGATCGCACGTGAACTGATCATCTCTTCCTCTTTACTACTAGTTATAGCACCAAATAAACATGAATGGACATAAAAAAGATACAGAACAACTTAGTGAAATATATCATGTCTCATGTAGTCTGTGTTTCAGAAATGAAAAAATGTCAATAATACAACAGTGTCAAGTAACTAGAAGAGATAACTTTAGAGAAGAGCATTTTTGATAAATATAAAGACTGTATTATACATTTATTAAAATATTACTTAACCATTAGTGATGTTTCATTTATTGTATGTTTGAATAAATCTGCCATGAAAATGGCTTTTATTATGGCCACTGCTTGTTTATATGTCATCAACAAATTGATTTATAAAAAATTATATCAGTAAAAAGTTGATTAAAAAACACTAATGTCTAATTTAAACATTTGTATAATGTTTGACTGTTGATTATTATATAATTTTTTTTTTTTTTTTTTTTTTACTAATTTCAAGCTTTAATATTATATAACTTACAGGGTTTACTGTAGATTTTACAGCATTAGTTGAGACATTGACGTCCTTAAGATAAATTGATATGCACTGTATCTGATATATAATCAAACTAATCGATATTGAATCGAATCAAATCAAAATCACAACAGAATCCAATCAAGAGCTTGTGAATCAGAATCAGAATCAAATTGATTTGTGTCATCTATGCCAATACCTAGCCCTATTGCTAAGGTGAGCAGATCGCTTATTTGGAGATTGCCAAGAATCAATGGCTTTTCAGATGCAAAAGCTTCAAGATCTGGAGAGATTTAAGACTGACGCAAATATAGTTTTTTTTCTTGTTGGACACAAGGAATTTCAGAGGGTTGAAAGTTAACTGGGTAACCATGTGTTCACATCATACCACCAAATGTATGTGCAAAACAACTGATGTAAAATACAAAATAATGTTCCTACGCAAGTCTGTGTTTAAATCACAGATGTTGATTGACATCATAAAAGTTACTTAGTGCAGATTTCACAGTATTAGTTCACCGAAAAATGAAATTGTCATCATTTAGCCTCATGTTGTACCAAACTCATGACCTCAAATGTCAAACCACACTGGTTGTAGCATGTCATGTGTCCAAATGGCATGACGTTTGTGTCATCATATTTGATGTAGTCTTTCTTAGTGTTGTAGTACTCAAGATCGGTCTTGGTCTCAGACTTACAGGACTCTGGATTTTATCTCAAGACCACAACTGAGAGGATATCCCTAAATTGCCGGTGAATTGTCTGATTTATTTGTTTACATCATTAATGTGATTTGATTTAAAACTTACTGCTTAAAATGCAATCAATAACTTATTTATAATGTGATTTCTTTTGTTACTGCGGTGCCAGGTTCGAAATCAATGCAGGATAGTCTCCAAAATGCCCCAAATTTATATAAATGACCACAAAATTCAAGTTATGATTGCAAAAACGTACTTGTATGAGATCTTGTTTTTTTTTATATATAACAGGATATAATCAAGCAATATCACAAGAGCAAGAGAGCTGTTTTCACGAATATCAGCACGATAGCAAATGTGATGTTGATTTTATACAAACGTTCAATAAACAAGAAGTTAATATTAAGTGACATACATTTTAGACAATTTTAGACACGTTTTTGCTATTTCGGCAACATATTTCGTTATTAAATTAATCAACTGCTTTGAACAAATGGGTTGAATAAATGATTCCGTGGCTCACTCATTAAGTGTTTTGATTTCAGTTTCATATTTAAAAGTAGACCTATCATTTTATTTTTCCATCAATTTCTATATTCAAAATTGTATTTAAAAAAAATAATCTGAACATTATTTATGCGGGTGTACCAATTCAGATGCAACTTCTGTGCCACCTCTGCAACACAAAGATGAATTTGATTGTTACTGATTTGATTGGTAGCAGCCTATAGTGTCTTATTATCCTAACTGTATGTATTGATTAAATATAAGAAATTTCTCAGACAGTAGATGCAAATCTTTTCAACTAATTTGAGGAGTGCTTGTCTTGGTCATGTCTTGGTCTCAACACACTGGTCTTGGTCTCGGTTTAGGTGGTCTCAACTATAACACTAGACTTTGTATGAAGTTGTTGACTGATGTTTGTTTTGATTTGAAACGGAATATAAGGTTACATTTTTATCATATAAAGTGATCAAGAAGTAGAACACATCAATCCGGTCTTTACATTCTTGTTTGATTCTACATTTTTCACAGCTTGAAAGCTTTGGATCCCGCTGACTTTCATAATATGGGCAAAAACCACTGAACATTCTTCAAATTTAATCTTTTTTTGTTCTGTAGAAGAAAAAGCAATAGCATTAAAAGTGTTCCAGTGATGCAAAATTTGGGTGAACTATTATAAATGATCATACATTGTACCTTCTTGTAAAACATTAACAAATTCAAAACACCAAAGGTTTGAAGATAAACGAGCTGGATGAAGTTTAACCTTGAAGCTGTTCGAGAACATAGGTCTGGATTTGACAAATATATGGTTTGTTCACTTCTAACTCAATAAGGCCAAAATGTAAAGCAGCTCTGTTTTGGTTTCTCTAAACATATAACCTATTTTCTATACTCGCAAGCAGCTGAAAATGAATCATCCTGAAAAATCAGTAATCACAACAAATAAAAAGGTAAACAAGAGAAATACCCACTGAAATGCAAGTGAGAGTGTGTTTGAGATGGGGAGGAGTGGCAAACGTTCTCCAGGGCACCGCGAGGCTCTAATTGAAACGCTAAGGTTTGCTTTGAGGTGTCACAGAGTATTAATGCTGTGCTTTCTGACGTAAGTTAAAGTGAGGCTGGGCCAGGCGCTCACGTTCAGAGGTTGGATTCAAGATGGCAGTGCATCGGCTCTCTGATCAAGGATGATTAAGGGCAGCTGAAGAGAGATTATTAAGCAGAAGCCCGGGTGCTTTCCACCGCCGTGGCAGACAGCGCTGATTAGCCATTACTCGGCCTTAACACAAGCAGACAGTAGCCATACCACACCGACACACACACACACACACACACACACACACACACACACACACACACACACACACACACACACAAACACACCTCTGGGTGATGCAGATACTGAGACGTGACCAGATCTGAGTGAGCGGCCTGAGGACATCACAAACACAATGACCTCTGATTCTCAAATCACACTCAGGATTGGTAAAAAAAAAAAGTCTGTATGAGCAATGGCTCAACACATGCAGGGTCATTGCTGAGACAATGTCTTTACGAGTCTTAATACGTCTATTTTGACAGGGACATTAACAGAGCATCTGACCTGACACTCTTTCATTCCCATTGACACATGGTGATTTTCTTAGCTTTGGCAATGTCCATTCTGCCAGTTCGGCTGCATCTCTGTAATCTAAAATGCTGAAAACATGCTATCAGTTTTGTTACAAGGGAAAAGAAAAAGCAAAGAGAAAAGGAAGCGGGAAGGTATGGGGGAAAAAATGGGGAAATGAAAATAGAAAAAGGACAGTGAACAGGAACAGAAAGTAAAGGAAATAGGGAAAAATGAAAATTAACAGGAAAAAGAAAAGCTATAAGAGGAAAAAAAGGGGAAATGGGAAACAAAAAGGAAACAGGAAAAAAACTGGAAAAAATTAAAAAAGGAACAGAGTAAATGGGTAAAAGATGGGAATTTAACAGGAAAAGGATAGAAGGAAAGGAAAGGAAATGAAATGAAAGGACATGAAAAGGAAAGGAAAGGACATGAAAGGGAAAGGAAAGGGAAAAGAAAAAGGGAAAGGACAGGAAAGGAAAGGAAAATGAAAGGATGGGAAAATGAAAGGATGGAAAATGATACGACAGGAAAGGAAATTAAAAGGAAAGGAAAGGAAAGGACAGGAAAGGAAAAGGAAAGCAGGAAATGAAAGGAAAAGGAAAATACAGGAAATTAAAGGATAGGAAAAGTAAAGGACAGGAAAGGAAAATGAAGCAGGGAAGGAAAGGAAAAGGACAGGAAATGAAGGGACAGGAAAGGAAATGAAAAGGAAAGGAAAAGAAAAGAAAGGAAAAGGAGACCAGGAAAGGAAAGGAAAAGAAAAGGAAAAGACAGAAAAGGAAAAGGAAAGGACAGGAAAGGAAAATGAGAGCAGGGAAGGAAAGGAAAAGGAAAGGAAAAGGAAATGAAAAGGATATGAAAAGGAAAGGACAGGAAAAGGAGAGCAGGAAAGGAAAGGAAAGGAAAGGAAAGGAAAGGAAAGGAAAGGAAAGGAAAGGAAAGGAAAGGAAAGGAAAGGAAAGGAAAGGAAAGGAAAGATAAAGCTTAGGTGGAAATTAGAAAGAAAAAAGAAACAGACAAAAGAAAGCAAAAAGGAAGAGAAAGTAAAGGGAATTGGGAAAATAATGACATT
>FLSR01001104.1:8541-34869 GCA_900092035.1 Leuciscus waleckii
CCAACTATAGGGGGATCACACTTCTCAGCCTCCCCGGGAAAGTCTATGCCAGGGTACTGGAGAGGAGAATACGGCCGATAGTAGAACCTCGGATTCAGGAGGAACAGTGTGGTTTTCGTCCCGGTCGTGGAACACTGGACCAGCTCTATACCCTCTCCAGGGTGCTGGAGGGTTCATGGGAGTTTGCCCAACCAATCCACGCTTTGTGGATTTGGAGAAGGCATTCAACTGTGTCCCTCGCAGCATCTTGTGGAGGGTGCTCTGGGAGTATGGGGTTCGGGGCCCTTTGCTAAGGGCTATCCGGTCCCTGTACGACTGGAGCAGGAGCTTGGTTCGCATTGCCGGCAGTAAGTCAGACTTGTTCCCGGTGCATGTTGGACTCCGGCAGGGCTGCCCTTTGTCACCGGTTCGGTTCATAATTTTTATGGACAGAATTTCTAGGTGCAGCCAGGGGCCGGAGGGTGTCCAGTTTGGGGACCACACTATTTCATCTCTGCTTTTTGCAGATGATGTTGTCATGTTGGTCCCATCAGACCAGGACCTTCAGCATACACTGGGACGGTTTGCAGCCGAGTGTGAAGTGGCTGGGATGAGAATCAGCACCTCTAAGTCCGAGGCCATGGTTCTCAGTCGGAAATGTGGCTTGCCCGCTTCAGGTTGGTGGAGAGTTCCTGCCTGAAGTGGAGGAGTTCAAGTATCTTAGGGTCTTGTTCACGAATGAGGGAAGGACGGAACCGGAGATTGACAGACAGATCGGTGCAGCCTCTGCAGTAACGCGGTTAATGTACCGGTCTGTCGTGGGTAAGAAGGAACTGAGCTGCAAGGCAAAGCTCTCGATTTTCCGGTCAATCTACATTCCTACTCTCACCTATAGTCATGAGCTGTGGGCCATGACCGAAAGGACAAGATCCCAGAAACAGGCAGCCGAAATGAGCTTTCTCTGCAGGGTGGCTGGGCGCTCCCTTAGAGATAGAGTGAGGAGCTCGGTCACTCGGGAGGAGCTCAGAGTAGAGCCGCTGCTCCTCCACATCGAGAGGAGCCAGCTGAGGTGGCCCGGGCATCTGTTTCGGATGCCTCCTGGACGCCTTCCCGGGGAGGTGTTCCGGGCGTGTCCCACCGGGACACACTGGAGAGATTAGGTCTCCCGGCTGTCTCCCGGCTGGCCTGGGAACGCCTCGGTATCTCCCCGGAAGAGCTGGAGGAAGTGTCTAGGGAGAGGGAAGTCTGGGCATCTCTGCTTAGACTGCTGCCCCTGCGACCCGTCCCCAGATAAGCGGAAGAAGATGGTATGGTATGGTACAATCATATACACTGAATATGTTTTTATTGCATTCTGTTTCATAATGTACTACAAAACCCTGAGATGCAAATAGTATCTAACACTTTTTTCACTTAGTGCAGAGAAAATAGGCTACTGCAATTTTCACAACAGTCACCGAAAAGAGAGAAGCCCATCACAAAGTATAACATAAGTGAACAGAACTTTCATATTAGTTTCTACAACTCACTATGGCACTGTCAAATTTTTAGTTAGTATCAACACTACAATGATACGTATATGATGTTAAGTTAATAACATTTATTTACATTGGAGCAAAGATGATCGTTCGGGAATGAGGGCAACACAATTTAATTCACTTAATATTTATTTAAAGACTTGGAAAATATTTTGTTGTGGTTAAATCCTTGTGTCACATCTAAATATAGACAATTTCCATAGACTTACATTAGAAAACAGAAAGAGCCTGTCTTGTATGGCAGATGGCTACAGTTGCTAAAGTAGGATTGGGGTTCATGTGTTCATTTGAAATATTCTCATTCTGACGTGGTTGAAGGCAGCATCTCTAATTGTTTTAACTGCTGACAAATACAAACCAAACACAATGACACAGAAGGGTTAATGCATCGGAGATGAGATGTGTGTGATCCAAAAATAGACAGAAAAACTGTGCCTGCAAGTTTGAAAATTCCACTGCAGCCGTTAAGTCTCATTACTGGCCTCTACAATCAGGAAACAGCACGAGTGCTGCCTGTATTTTCCCTGGCCAAACAAAATCACAAGCTTTCTGCTGTAGCTCAATGTCGTAAATATAGCTTAGTGGTCTCTTACCACACACAGATGACTTCAGAAAGCTACTTTCGCTTCTTTAAGCTTTTGGTCGCTCTCAGCTTTCCCTTCATGCTTCATTTCATTCTACAAGTGCAAACAGCCTCACAGAGTCATGAACCTTGTCTTCTGAGGAATATTTTCCATATGGAGGACACTTTTAGCATCATGGCTAATAGAGAAAACTGCTGTGGAAGTCAAAGAATATGAGCCCCCTATTGTTAATATTTGTTTACAGCCCATATTTTGTGAGTGTCTCAAGCTAAAGGAAAATATATTTTAACAATAAATATTAACAATAGGGGGCTCATATTCTTTGACTTCCACAGCAGTTTTCTCTATTAGCCATTATTAGCTATCTCTATTAGCTGTTATTAATGAGAGATGCTGGAAAACATTTGCACTGTGATAGCAAAATGCCCTCAGAAATGAGTAGATAAAGATGGAGCCAAAATGACTCAGTTTCTGTTGTCTCATTTCTCATGTAACAGATGGAAGAGGACAAAACAATTAGACATACTCATCTGTGTTTAACTGGCTGGGTAAAATAACTAGACTTTATAAGAATGATTAGACTTTAATGGAGGTTCAGGATCAGTATGCAAATGTTCATCTCTTAATCAAACAATCCAAATAAGGCTCAGTTGATGAAATAGGAATACATCAGTAAAACTCACTGAGGGACACTGGACAGGCAGAATGGCAGTTCAGTCATGAC
Source organism: Leuciscus waleckii (assembly GCA_900092035.1). NCBI lineage: Eukaryota > Metazoa > Chordata > Actinopteri > Cypriniformes > Leuciscidae > Leuciscus > Leuciscus waleckii. Next base: position 11,367 of record FLSR01001104.1, read on the forward strand.
AACTCTCAGAGTAAATTTGAGTATTTTAACCCTCTGAGGTCTGAGGGGTTTTTGGGGTCCTTGAGATGTTCTGACATGCCCTGACATTTGTGCTTTTTTCAGTTGCTTATAAACATATTAATGGCAAAAAAAAATTACACACTATTTAGCACAAACAGGGCTACCATAATATGTGAGCAACAAGAATGTACATGTCTGCATTTGTGAGAGAATAATGTTTATGCGTGGTTATTGAAAAAACTAAAAACTAAAGTTTCTAAAATAAGGCCATAAAACACATACTAAATATGTCTTCTCATCTATGACATGAGATGCAGCACTAAACAGTTTATCGCTGTCTGTGCTTGTGCATGGAGCAGACAAGTACCTAGGATCGGAATCGTTATATATTTAAATATTGTGTTTTTTTGACAGTTGCTCATTTCAGTGGAGTGGGTGTGCTGGGACTGGGAGGAGGAGGAGGAACTTTCCTTTTTCGCTGCTTCTGCCGCCGCCGTGTCTTTCTCATACTCTGTATGCGTTTGGGGTGTCTTGATTTTAAATGATAAATTAAACTTGTAGTGCTGTTAGTTTTGCAGATGAACCCCCTCTAGACAATTCAGCAGAATAGTGACTGCAAACGGCCATTTATGCGTCTTTCTCTGACACTTTAAAATGCTTCCACACTGCCAACATGTTTGCTGCATTTATAAAGTGTGCATGCCACCGAATGTTTGGCACATCCCTATTATTTACACACACACACACACACACACAAAAATCCTTATGAATTTTATATGATGCACCATTCTATTTGCTTCTGTCTGGGATATATGAGAAAATATATAAAATTACACAAACAAATAAAATCTTAAAGGGATAGTTCACCCAAAAATGAAAATTAGCCTATTATTTAGGGTGAGTAAATAAGGGTGAGTAAATAATGGGCTAATTTTCATTTTTGGGTGAACTATCCCTTTAATACAATAAACTATGACTTCATAACGAACAGTCAGCTTAAGGTAGCAACAAGTATTATGTGGCTAAATCTTAAAATTGTTTAATATATTATACACTATTGTTGTGTGGGGTGGGGGTAAATTAAGTGTGGTCTGCTTTTATTGCATTGTGGTCTATAAAGCTGCCTGAAGTGTACATATGAATAGATTCATCCCCTCGGTCAAAATCGAAGGGTTGAAGGTCTGTCCATATAAACTCGTCCACCTGAGGGGAAGTGCTGTGGGAAGTTTGCGAATGTTTGTCTAAATGCGAAGTGTAATGCACCCAAGGCCTTCACAGAGAATGCTGTGTACTCTACATTCAAGCCGTCCTGCACTTCTATTATTTACTCTACAAAGTACCTGCAGTTTTTCTTGTGTACCACCACTGGTGAACATGGTGTAATTTATTTATTAAAAGCACTGCCAGTGCCTGATTTGGTGTTTGTTGTGTTTATGTTGTGAAGTCTGAAGAAAATTTCTCATGGATACTGTGACTCAGAACTAAACCAGTCCTATGCATCCGAATGTCAAGTTAGCCCTGTCAGCACCAAATATCAATGTATGGATGGATCATAGATCAATAAAGTTTTATCCCTTCAGCTCATTAAACCTTCCACATCATCCTGATTTCCATTTTGTGCAGAACAAACGTACATGACTCAGGCCTTGATTATATTGATTATATGTGACTGAAGTGTGCACAGCCTGGTGAGAATTCATGTGGGAGATTATTGGAAGACTGGTTGTGTTACAAATTCCGGCTGCTATGAATTTATGCCATATGAGTAAAGCCAATGTGCCTTCTTTGTTGTTATATAATGATGACATATACAGTACACAGCGTAAATGAGTACAATCCCTCTGAACATAAAGTTATACAGTATTTCTATTTCTTAATGATCACTATCACTTTTTTCTCCAAGTGCATTTCATGTTTTCAGAATAAAACTTCAAGGCATGTGTAGTCACCTCGTACAGGACCGGGAAAGTCACAGCAAAAAATTGCACTGGAGAAACCGTGAGGATATTTGACGTTTATGTCAGAACAGCTTTTTAGTCGAGTCAACTTCAATTATATAGCCCTTTATAAAATACAGATTGTTTCAAAGCAGCTTTACTGTGATAACAGGAAAATAATGATCAATGATGCAAACAGAATTCAATTCTGATGTAAAGTTGTACAGAAAATAAGTGTCATTATTCAATTTGAGTCTGTTCAATATTGATTCAATTCAGTTCAGTAACAGTGATGTTGATTTTGCATACATTTTTCAATTATGAAATAGTCAAATCAGCTTTTTTTGCTGAATATTTTAGTAAAAATTCTGTCTCATCCACTCCTTTGTCTGCGACTCAGGCTTTGTTCATGGAGCGTGTGCACATGAAAGTGTGACATCAGTTGCGAACAGCCAATCACATGTCTTGAAACATGGGAAACTGCGATTCACTTATCACGAGAGAGTCAGTGCGATTCAATTCTCTAGTCTGCGGAAGATTAAGAGATTAAAGAATATATAAATACATAGTTTTCTCATGAAACTCGAGATGGGGAAGGCTAATACTCTGTAACTTGCTTGCAATCAATCACTCTCTATAGGACACAGCTGATTTGCTTCCTGCTGAATCAGTAGCCAATGAGCTTGTGTGCTCAACCTTCGAAAACTGGTTAGCATTAGCCGCCCTTCCCGAGTCTCGTCCCGTCGAGGCCGCCCTTCCAGAGTCTTGTCCCATCATGCCGCCGCCATTCCAGAGCCCTCACCTAAGATGGCCGCCGCCACACCAGAGCCCTCAGCCAAGATGGCCACCGCCACGCCAGAATCTCCAGTCTCCGTCCTCGTCCAGAGACCAGAGGTGACTACAGTCCCTGTCCGTGTCCAGAAGAGTCCAGAGGTGACTCTGTCTCCTGTCCAGGAGAGTCCAGAGAGGACTCCAGTTCCCGTCCAGTGTTCAGAGCTCGGCCCAAGACTACCCACCCACGGAGGCCATCCCCCAGACACTCAGCACTAGGCTGCCTATGAATGAATGAATGAATGAATGAGGCATTTATATAGCGCTTTCATATGTACTACTGTACACCCAAAGCGCTTTACAATCATATCAGGGGATCTCTCCTCAACCACCACCAGTGTGCAGCATCCACTTGGATGATGCGACGGCAGCCACAGTACAACGGCGCCAGTGCGCTCACCACACACCAGATATAGGTGGAGAGAGGAGAGAGAGTGATAGAGCCAATTCAATGGAAGGGGATTATTAGGAGGCCATGATTGGTAAGGGCCAATGGGTAGAATGTGGCCAGGACACCGGGGTTACACCCCTACTCTTTACGAGAAATGCCATGGGATTTTTAATGACCACAGAGAGTCAGGACCTCGGCTTTACGTCTCATCCGAAGGACAGTGCTCTTTGACAGTATAGTGTCCCCATCACTACACTGGGGCGTTAGGACCCACACAGACCACAGGGTGAGCACCCCCTACTGGCCATCGATGGATTTGTTTACATGAAGGCTTTTCAATCAGATTGAGCCATCAATCTGATTATTAACAGATACTATGTGTGAATGTAAACATAGCTAATGACTAATGAAAAATATATCGTAATTCAAATATATTTCACGTATCAGTCAGGACTGCAGTCAGGTGCCAGGATGGAGAGATGGATGAACTGGTGGATGAATGGAGGGCACTGCTGATGCAAAAGTGAAGGGCAGCCACTCACTTTGCTGCTGTAAAGCAATCAACATATTTCAATGTCCACAGACACAGCATTCACTTTCCTGTGTGGGTCTGCATATCTACTGATAATGTGTGTATTAAAGAGTCAATATGTGTTTTTGAAAAACCCACATCATTTAGCTAGGAGAAAGATTAATTATTAATTCGACCTTGAATTAATAGTCACCATATGGAAAGAAAATTAGTTGGCTCACTGGCAAAAAGTTAACTAATAGTCATTGGGGTGCAGTAGCAAAAGCCAGCTGAACCTAGTTAATCTATTATTACCTATATTTTTTCCCCCATTTATTTTCTTAAAGCATGTTCCAGGTTTTATTGTGTATGATTCATCAGTGCACGTTATATCATTTGAAGAAAAAGATTTGCCTTTGTAATCTTGTATCAACATGTAATATATTGCTCTGCCTTTCTTTCTCGAGTGATGTCTCCAAGTCCTCTTGTGATACAGTAACCCAGGTAGCCAGTGCAATGGGGTCAATTACTGCTGAGTGTCGGCTCACTCGGCCGTGTTCTGGCAGCAGCTCACCAAATGTCAGCCAGCTCTGGCCTAGTAATGGTTGCCAGATTTGGCTAGGCTTTGGATGTGCGGATTCCGTCTGATTTGCGCTGAGACACAACATATTAGCCACATTCGGCCCGATTACGGACCATAAGGGCTGGTCTGATTTTGGGTGAGATATGGCCATTCAGACATGGACCAGTTTAGGTTGAGTGCAGGGGGTGTGTCTCCTTTTACAAAGTGGTAAATTGTATGTAGCAGTGACCCTTAAACTTAAACATAACATCCTTTCCCTGTCTACGTTATGTTATTTAATTTTTTTTTTAATCTTTTCACGTTCTCTTTTTTCTTAACTAACTATTGTCACGGTATATAGATTTGCTGTCTCCTCTCTCGTCTTGTTGTTGAGTGAGTGTGTGTGTGTGTGTGTGTGTGTGTGTGTATGGGCGGAGCCGCTGATCACTGCCGCTGATCAGTTTCCAGCTGCAGCTGATCAACGCGCCTGCTGCAGCCGATTTACACACCCTATTTAGTCTCTCTGTTGTCACCTTGTCTTTGTCAGAGCGTTGTTGGATGTTCGGTGTGTTCCTGCCTGTTCCCGTGTTATCCTGCCTGTTTCCCGTGTGTTCCTGCCTGTTCCCGTGTTATCCTGCCTGTTTCCCGTGTGTTCCTGCCTTCGTCTGAGCCTGTGTGTTCGTCGTCATCGTCATCATCGTCGTCATCATCATCGTCCTGCACTCTCATCACCCGCGCCAATTCCTGGTTTCCAGTTTGTTCGTCATCTTCACCACCATCTTTCACCACCGGAGTTCTGGGCTGACCCCAGCGTCCCTGTGCTGCCAAGTGTTATCTCTGGACATTATCTCATTCATCACCCACACCATCTCTGACCAGCTCTTCTAAATAAATATGTGTTTACACTTGCTATTGAATCTCCTCATCATTTCATCACAACGGCTTGTTTACTGCAGAACACACTGGAACAGTCGCATTTATTGGAACTGAACGAGCGAGAAGTTGCCATAGAAACAGTGTTTGTGTGCAGGCGAGCGGGTCGTACAACGCGCTCGTGGCTGCAAAAAACTCATCTGCAGTCGCCTTTTAAGGGAACTGACAGAACGAAAGCATGGCGGCATAATTTGTGTGCAGGCAAGCGGGCTGTGTCACCGGCTTGTTTACTGCAGAATACACTGGAACAGTCGCATTTACTGGAACTGAACGAGCGAGAAGTTGCCATAGAAACAGTGTTTGAGTGCAGGCGAGCGGGTTATGCAACCCGCTCGTTGGCTGCAAAAAAACTCATCTGCAGTCGCCTTTTAAGGGAACTGATAGAACGAAAGCATGACGGCATCATTTTCTCTGCCGGTAGACCCGGGATCGAACACGGGTCTCTCACGCGAAAGCTGAGAATCTGCCACTGGGCCACAGGGGAAGACACATAGGCATTCAGTTAGCGCGAGTATTATCAGAGAGCGTCAACATGCTGGCGTTTGTTTGCAGGCGTGCGTGTATTACAACAGGCTCGCTCATTGCAATATTGACATTTCCAGTCGCCTGAACTTCAGAGGGGAATGAGAAATGTGTGAGAAATGGAATTCGGCCGCCAGTGACGCACGGGAACCATAGAAACGGTGTGTGGGTGCAGGCGAGCGGGTTGTACAACGCGCTCGTTGGCTGCAAAATGCACATCTGCAGTCACCTTTCAGGGAACTGACAGTATTAATAAATGAAAAGTGCATACTTGCCAGATAAAGAGAACTTAGATGAATAGTTTGAGCTGCTTTTTAATGCGTGAGAATTTAATTGGTTATTTTGTGTTTCAATAACGCATCCAAGAATACACTACTTACTTTAATGAATTAAAGTAAAGTTACTTTAATGAAAATGTTTTCCTCTATTTAACATTAACTTACAGTAGCCTAGTAAAAGACAACTTCCCTTTTTGATCACATCTTCCCTCAGTAGATTATGTACAGTCGCCCAAATTTAGCCGGAATCAAAACTAAGAAGAATGGATTTGCCGTTAGCGCGAGTGCCGATGGCTGTGAAGCGGGAGCGACAGCCGGTGTTGTGCCGAATTTCGACCCCCTGCCAAATTATTACCCCCCTCGTTGAAGTCAGTTTGATTGCTTAATCCTAACCCCTCCCCTAATCCTAACCCCTCCCCCACAACTAATCCTAAACCTACCAATACTAGGGGGGGTAATCATTTGGCGGGGTTGAAATTCGGCACAACACCGGCAAAGGATTCTGCTAGGTCTTAAAGCCTTCCGCAAATCAAACAAGGATTTGTCTCAAGGAATGATTCATTCTCAATTTAGAGCGTATGCCTGAGAATACGGGACAAACTGCGGTCCGTATGGCTTATATGGGACGCTTCATTGATACCTTAAATACTGGACGATTCTGTTTTATACGGGACGATTGGCAACCCTATGTAATGGCCAAACCCTTAATCTTTGTAAAGTTGAAATATTTAGTTGACATGCATAAGTACATGTAGGCTTAACAAGGACACTGGACTTTTTTTTTGTTTTTGTTTTTTTGTTTTGTTTTGTTTTGTTGTTGTTGGATATGGATGCCATCTTAAGGATTTAAAGGTAACAATAGCATTTTGAAGAAAAAAATTATTCAAAGCTCTGTTTTTAAATAAAAACTGGAATGAGTCTTTAATACACATATTTTAAAAGTTGTACTAAACACACCAAAAATGTTTTAATCTTGTATAAGAGTAAGTGCAACTATATATATTTTTTATTTAGCCAACAAGACTCAGACCAGTACCGGCTAAGTGTACAATTTTTTTGTTGTTGAAATTTTACTCAAAACTGCATCACATTTTTGCAAAGTTGTTTCATGTTTATGTTGATGTTACTTGTTACATTTTACTTGTTACATTTGTGTTAAAATATTAAAGGGATAGTTCACCTAAAATTTTTAATTGTCATCCTTTACATATCCTCATGTTATCTAATACTTATGCTGTATTGTCTTCTGTAGAACACAAAATATATTTTGAAAAAAATGCTCTTTTTTCCATATAATCAAAGTCAGTGTGGTTCAGTGTTGTTTGGACCTATTTTATTTTTTTTTTCTTCAAATTAATCAATATTTTAAAACAGCTTCACAATTTCACTGATAATTTGGACTGAAGCAGGATTAATCTTGCACAGTGTGTTCTCTTCAGGACGGCAAAAAGTCCTATAAAGTAACGCTGACCATCTCTCTTTGTGATGCATTTGCCACTACATGGAGGCCATCATTATGCTGAAATAGAGGATAAATACGCACTTGTTTTGTAATTTAATTCATTTGATCAAAACAGATTAATTTGATTGTATAATGATTTTTGCTCTTGTACATTTGATTCTGTTCTGTTTGAGACATAACAACTGTTTCACGAGTTCACACTTACATATAATTTGAAGGGTAAAGTTTAATGCGTATTTGGCGTGCTGTCCGGAGGGAGGGCTCCGAGCTCGGAGTTCGGCCCGAACCCAGAGTACTCCCCCCGTATGTAAGTGTTTAGGACTAGAAGCGTGGAGAAGGGGTGGTGGAGGGATGCTGCAAAACTGTCAATGGAATGAGGTGAGACTGCTGAGTATGTATATACGCCTCTTACCATTGATTGCTGAGTGCTCTCCACTTGTGTTAATTATCTGAACGTGCTCCTCCCGAACCTTGTTAATAAAACATCATTTCTGGCGCCCTAACACCTCATAACATCAGTAACTCGACAGCCCTACCTAGAATGGTTTTCCACAGCGTTTGTAATGTCTGCACAAAGGAGACGGGCAGATGCTTGAAGATCCCGCCTTTGGAGAAAACATCAAAATTTTAATTCAAGCAATGAATTAATGCATACATTAATTAAATAATTATATTTTATATACTGACAACAATAAGAAACATGAATAAATGAGTAAAAAAAAAAAAATAAAAGTAACCATCACAATAAATAAATACATTTACAAGTCAACAACACATGAATCAAAGCTTTATTCAAATTTATTGTTCTAACAAACTATCAACCCACATCCTACTGCCATCCAACACAGCTGTGCCAATTCTGCTGCTTTATTTTGATGAAGCAGCTGACCACGTGCCCACCTTCGCCTGTCTTTGCCATCCATCATGTCCCTCATTGCTGCAGTCAGACTGGAATCTGATCATGGATTGGAAAGGGACATCGAGGCTATTGTTGCCTGAGTGCACCATCTGCCTCATCACCTCATACAGAAAGCCTGTACAGAACCCTGTGAGGCTCATCTCAACAGCAAGTTCTCCCGTGCACAAAGCATACTAGAGCGAGTCTTTGGCATGCTGAAGACAACTGGTGCTCAATTTTCTTCATGGCCAGAGGTGAGCCATGCCTAGTGCCCTAGGTTGTTGCATGCTGTGCTTCATAGTCTTGCTCTTCACAATGGGGACATCATCGAGCCGGAGGATGAGGAAGACCATGATGACGGCTCACCTGAACCCCACAACCTTGAAGAAAGAGGGGGAGAACGTGCGGGACAATCTGGCTGACGCCTTGTCTTCTCCAAACATTCGTGTGTCTGCTCTCCATGAGCATGACTACCTGTAAAACATAAAACAGATTAAAACGTTTTACATGTTTTCAGGATTCCATTTTCATTTAATATGTTTACAATTGCATGCTATTTTTGTTATGGCTTTATTACTTTTGTGGTGTAGTGGGCTAAACCACTGAACTGGTTAGCAGAAGGTTGCTGGTTCGTTCTCTGCAGCCGCCACTACCAGTTTACTCCGGGGTGCTCCGGGGAGATTACTTTACTCCGGGGTGCTCCGAGGAGATTGTCCCTGTAATAAGTGCATTATAAGTCGCTTTGGATAAAAGCATCTGCCAAATGGATAAATGTTAATGTGATTAATGTAAATGCTTTTTTGCAAGCGTCTCGGGAGATCCTACAAAATTTCACAAACATAATACAAAAGCAGGCAATACAAAATAATGCAAAAGCAGTATTTTTGTTTCGGGTATTCCCATTGCCAAATGCCAGTCACCTTGCAGGCCCTGCTCCACCCATATGGAAAAGGTTTGCTAAAAACACCTGTGATTCTTCTATGTTCCAACAGAATATTGTAAGGGACATATATGCTGCAAAAAAACACATATGAAGAGTTCAGATGCAAAAGCCTCTAAGTGCCATCTGAAATTTTCTGGACACAATGACAATAATTAAAGTAAACTACAACTTAAAGGGATACTCCACTGTTTTTTCATATTAAACTATGTTATTCCCTTAACTAAGACGAGTTGATACATACCTCTCTCATCTCAGTGTGTGCACTTAATCGCTCTGGCGCGCGGTGACACTTTGATAGCACTTAGCTTAGCCCAGTATATTCAATGGTATCTAACAGCAATGAATTTAGAAGTGACCAAACACATCAACGTTTTCCCTATTTAAAAACAGTTACACGAGTAGTTATACGACCAAGTATGGTGACACAAAATAAAACGTGGCGCTTTTCTAAGCGGGTTAAAAAGGATAACTATAATGTATGGCGGAATAGCACTTTTGGGAGTAGTTGGACTCGGCGCAGTAAAAAGTCACGCCTGATCCTCTTCCTCTCACTTCTGTCAATAGTGGGACGAGGATCAGGCGTGACTTTTTACTGCGCCGAGTCGAAGTATTCCCAAAAGTGCTATTCCGCCATACATTATAGTTATCCTTTTTAACCCGCTTAGAAAAGCGCCACGTTTTATTTTGTGTCACCATACTTGGTCGTATAACTACTCGTGTAACTGTTTTTAAATAGGGAAAACGTTGATGTGTTTGGTCACTTCTAAATTCATTGCTGTTAGATACCATTGAATATACTGGGCTAAGCTAAGTGCTATCAAAGTGTCACTGCGCGCCAGAGCGATTAAGTGCACGCACTGAGATGAGAGAGGTATGTATCAACTCGTCTTAGTTAAGGGAATAACATAGTTTAATATGAAAAAACGGTGGAGTATCCCTTTAAGATTTAAATTGATGTCTTATTAGTTTCTGTAGTATACTCACTCAACGCCTTTGATGGCAGCAGTCCGCTTCATTAGCCTCTCTCCACTGGATACATGTTGAAGTGGTTGCTGATGTGTTAACCCGCTTTTTAACCAACACTACTGTATATAAAAAACTTATATATTCTAATAATCACAACTTGTAATAATTGCTTTATCGAGCTCATTGGTATAATTAATACATGTTAGCTAACTGAATGATTTCTATTCTCTTGAACTGTTAATTTCTTAAATGGATATTACTTGGACACGGTCACCTCTGATAACAGATCATTCTAAATTGCAATGTAGATGTCACAGAACAGAAGATTGCAAACACAGCTAAAACCTGAATGGAGTTTATTGAATGACACACAGGTTATCAGCAGGTGAGTCTCGGATTGATAGTTCCGGTTCATTTGTAGGTGACGGAGAGAATGAATGAATGAATGAGGCATTTATATAGCGCTTTCATATGTACTACTGTACACCCAAAGCGCTTTACAATCATATCAGGGGATCTCTCCTCAACCACCACCAGTCAGAAGTGACTGGAGGACTGGAGACTGGCAGACGATGACACACAGAGGACTGGTGATGTGACATTTGAACCGAGGCGTCGGAGCTTGTGTCCAGAAGAAAAGGGCGTGCCAGATGAAGCCGCGTTTGAGGCTTGTGTTGTTAAAGTGAAAATCACGTGACTAATGACAAACAAGGCCTCGGTTTGTGTGGATACGCATCGGTTCGGTCTGAGTGTCTCTTCCGGAAAAACCAAGGGGGTAATCTTTCAGCAAAAACTGAAGCTTCACTGGGCGCCGCCATTGATTAGCAGACCATCACCTGCTGTTAGCATTCCATTGACTCCCATTCATTTTGGCGTCAATTTGACAGCGAATAAATTTACATCTGAGGCGCTTAAAGACTCCATTTGTCCATTAGTTATTTCTAAAGAAACACGAAAATGTATAAAAGGCTCCATTACCTTGAATCTTACGTTATGGCCCCGTAGAAGCAGTTTTTGTAAAAATAGGCTAACGATTCTGTCATAACCACGCGACTCTCTGTCGCACAGTAGAGAGATTACCATATGGACAGGAGGAGAAGCTCGCAGGCAATCGGGGGGACGTGGAGGCAAAATGACAAAGTAATGAATCAGAATACTTCAGAAAAAAGTTTCTCCTGCTCCGAGCTTATGGACACCTCCTACTCACGCTCTCCGTCTCTGCAAGTTTCGGAAGGGAATGATTCAGATTTCTCTTGGCACAGCTACTAGAAAACAGACAGGTTGCTCACGTCACATCTACGTCGTCAAGCTCAGTTTGAGTCTGCGCAGGACGCTCAGCCATCAGGAAGTGAGTGCTTCTAATTGACTTCACTTTTCTCCGTTGAATCCAATGGGGTCGCTGTGTCCATTTCTTTACTGTCTATGGGAAAAAGGAGGTTGGAAACTCGCGCCACCTTGTGGGTGTTGTCAGGAGAAGCAGTTGTAGGAGTGTCAGAGTTAGATAACTATCATTGTCATTTTCGTTTTTGTGTCTCATATGTGTTAGGGCTGTATATTATTACATTGTCAGGTTAGAATAGTTATAGTAGGCTATATTGTTATTATTAATTATAGTATCTATATTATAGTCTTGTTATATTAATAAGATCAGATTATTTGGATTGCTTTGGATTTTTGGACCTGGACTGCTTTTTGATTTGGATTGCCCTTTTGGATTTGTTTGCTTTTTGTGACCTCTTCCTTTTTCCTGGTAATGACCAGCAAGAAAGAGGGAATCCTCCCCTGTCTGGGCTCAACAGAAGCATCAGTATCCTCATTGATACCAGCTGGCACTGGCATTTTCATGTTCCCCTGCATCCTCTGTTCCTTGTGAAAGGATCTTTTCCAAGGCTGGAGAGATTTTGTCCTGCTGTACGGCCAAGGCGGATGTACCAAGGCTGGAGAGATTTTGTCCGAGAAGGGGAATCATCTAAACCCCACCACACTTGAAATAATTCTGTTTCTCAATAAACATCTATTTTAATCCTTCCTTCCAGACTATTCTGTTGCAGTTTACTTTATTACACTCGCCCCACCATAAGCACTGCACTCAACACAGTGTCACTTTTGTTGTTCATACTGTCACTATCCAAACAAATTATGAATAATTAATTAACTGTGTGTGTATGACAGTTGTCTCTGCACAAGTAAATTCAGACAGAGAAAGATACATATTTTATATTATACACAGGTAATGGACAAATGTCTGCTCAGGTCTTTTTATTATAGCAAATTAAAGGTTACAGACATTAACAGTGAGTAGAAAATAAATAAATAAATAAAACAGACTGGTTCAGAATGAATTTTGTCTGCTATTTCTTTGCACAGTAGCTAGGTGTCACTAGTGAGCAACGCTGAATGTAGCTTCGAGTAATGAACCTTTGGCTGATGCAATGGCTGCGAGGTCTCAGTGGTTCAGGAAACCTCATTTTGCCATCACTACAGAGGACTGAAGTTCAATGCAGTGGTAAGTTTTCCACAGGTATGTAGTCAGGTATGAGTTCAATGTTGAACAACGTAGATGTAGATTTGTTTATTTGCCTTACTTGTTACATTTATGTAATTTAAGCAGTGTTGACAACAGTGAATTCTACATAATAGCCCACATACATCACTCAGATGTCTATTTCATATTGTGATGTGCTCAGTATTTCATATTGTGATGTGCTGCAATACTTATCAAAGATTTTCCTGTTAGATGTTAAATTGACATTTAGTAAGCGTCTTTAAGATGTATGACATCCAATTTGGAGACGTACATGTGCTTACTGGAGCTCCTCTGTTAGCTATACATAATAAAACGTGTTTTTACAGCAAAATCACAAATATACTATACCATCTACCATCTTTACACCTTCAAAAATTCAACAGTTCACTCTACAGTAGTTCAACAAATAGCATTTTGACAGAAGGATCCATGTTTTTGGTTTCTAACACTCACATTTGAAAACACCCGCGTTGCCGTTCTCCTCCATGTTCGATTATGACGTATCCTCTCCCGTGGCCTCCTGGGATAGAAAGTGTCCATCGGATGCACACTTCAGAATCTGGGCTGAAGGAGTTGGCCATCCGGATTTCTCGCCTACTGTTTTATGAATACTGAGGTTTCGAACATACTACTCTTTTCACATACTATTTTCTTCTATTATATAGTACTGTATGTAAGTAAGCATATTCGGACGCAGCATTAGAATACGCACGTCTGAATCTCATGAGAAATAGTACACCACCCAGGTATTTCTCGCTTACTCTTTTATAAAGACTGAGGATTTAAACATACTAATTGTTCGCCCACAGCTTTTTACCTACTATATAGTAGGGGAGTATGCAGTTTCCAGAGGTGGACAGTAACAATGTACATTTACTTGAGTTACTGTACTTAAGTACACTTTTTGAGTATCTGTACTTTTCTTGAGTATAATTTTTTCTGGAAACTTTTTACTTTAACTTCACTACATTTGAAAGACAAATATCTTCATGTCTCTTCGTGGTATCCTTTTGTGGATTTCATGTGAAAATAACCAGGTATTTTTTAATAGAGCTGAAAGGTTTTATTTAACTTTGCACAGATTCTTCCACATCAGTCTCATAGATAACATGTGTAAATGTTTAAAGCTAAAGTGTGTCATGTTTCCTCTTATCCCAGCTTATTTAGCAGTGAGAGTTATAAGAAAGTTATATGTAGGTACTAGGTAGATTTTTCCATAAAAGTGTAAACACTGAGGCACTATCAACACATTCAATCAATTTGTTTAACCACCCCGATCAGCCCCGCACAAGAACACTGGCTTAACTATCGCCATGAGTTTGGAGAGGAACTATCAGTTTGTCCAACCAATGGAAGATGGGGGAGTGTTTTGGGGAAAGCTAATAAAAAATAAATTCGTTATATTTGCAAAACTGTTATACTGTTATTTAGAATAAGTGTATACTTGGGAAACAGGTGAGGAGTGGTAATGAAACTTGTTAGACTTCTAATGTAAATGCAAACTCTGAAGAATTAATTTGCCTGATTACTTTCTGTGGAAATTGACAGATGCTGTCAGTACTTCAGTTGTAATATGCCTTTAAGTGTTTTCTCAGTAACTCAACTCTACAGTCATGTCCTAACTTGATGTAACACTAGGTTACAATTGTAAATATTAAAATAATGACAAAATGGCCTACTCTGATAAGCAGCTCCTAAAATGGTGTAACAACATTCCTCTGCCTTTTATGTGCTCTTTATTTCCCTCATACACACACACACACACACAAACCCCTATAAACTCACAGTACACAGAGCAGCACACTGCTGCCAGTTGTTTGACAAGAGTCATCTTGTAAGTCCTTCTCTCCCGCCCACTGAAGTCAGTGTTTACATATTTCTCCCCCCCCCCCAACCCCCCCCAAAATGAAAAGGGAAAAAAGGCCCAGGGGGGGCCAGGCCCAAAAAAAAAAAAAAAAAAGATCCAATCATTGCAATAATACGATGTCCTACATGCCTGTCAACATATGTACTGTATTTCCATATCTCCACACACCCTTTTCGCACACACATCACACCTCATCAGCGTGTTCAGTAAGGCTATGCAGAGTTGTAGACAGAAAGTCACAGAGCGCCACAAACAAACAACATGTGGCAACCCGTGACCTGCAGAGCTGTTCACGTCCTCAGACTCGGATTTATGCGTCTCTCTACCAACACTATAGACGCCAATGCAGTAGTCAGGTGGTACAGGTGTTGCCTTCTATAAAAACACAACAGTCTCATGAAATTATTCATAAAATGCATAGTTTTAGAGATATAATCCTCAGATTTGAAATGAAGCATGACCACACGTGGCTTCACTTTAATTGTGGTTATAATTTATATACCACATTTTAATAATATTTGCATGCATTTAAAAGTGATATTCTTAATACTTTTGTTTTTATGTTTGAGCATATATATATCTCCATATTAATAACAGGCTGAATAAGTCTTGAACTGTTAACTCATGTGTCAGCTTTCTTAAAATATGTTGATTATTTGTCTATCCAGAATGACTTGTGAGCAGCAACCTTTTTATTTTGATTCATTCTATTCTCATATGAGTTTATACAAATAGTGAAATGAAACAGGCGATGTAAGTTCCACTTCACCTTTTTTGACTGAATGTGCTGTCAAACGAGACGCTGGCCTTAACATTTCAGTAACACTTTGTGAGGGTGTTTACCCACAATGATGTCATAGGACAATCCCATTTGGTCATTTAATTGTTGATGTTTGTTTTTTTCATTGCCAGAAATTCGTCACATAGATATCATTTTCATGTGATCACTTCAGGATTACTGTTGTTTAGTGTATAGGGGGTTTTCTCAATGTGAGGAATTAAAATGGCTTTATTTACAGTACCACCTCACAAGGTGATCATGTCCCCACTTTTGCCAAGTTGGACATGTTCCTGGATCAACATCCATACTGGTCATCAATGAAAGCTTTAGCGTAAGTTCTGCCAGGTAGATGCAATTGTTACTTCACTTATTACCTTATCGTCTATCCAATCTTGTTCCAATACTTGTAGTATAAAAGATGGTTACTTACACATTCTGAGTTCTCAGATGCTGACGCCTTCATTCGCAGAAACCGACGCCGGCGTTCACTCACCTGCATCTCTATTGCAAACATAACGACACAAAATCATATCATTGATTTTGATCTCACCAACTCTGGTGGCCGCACCACAGCGAGAGCGATACCCATGTGTAGGAAACCAGCGTGTGGTGGTTATAAAAACAGCAACTTATGAGTGACGATCTCCTTACACTGGTTCAAGTTCTAGTAACACTTCCAAGTCGGGTTTCAAGTTTCAGTAGGCGCTTAGATCCATTAGCCACTGTGAACATATCCCCTCTACTATGATCAAACTTCAATCAGGTAAGTATACATTAACTTGGCTATTCTAATTTTCCCTTCCCCAGCGGCAGAGTTCAATAATGGCAGTGTTTTTAAGAAGTGCTAATCCAGACTGCAACGCTTTAAACAGTGGGGCCGGATAGCTTGCCTGATTTTGTAGCAAGTGTAAGTAAAGATTCACGTAACTGATATTCCACAGTGCTGTGGTAATTATCACCAGCGTCAATGATCGCACACATGGGCAGTTTGCAAAATACTTCACTAACATCTGCGTTACTGGATAGAATTAAAACAAGCTTAATAGCAACAGAAATATTAAACCGGCTTTATATACTGTAGCCTACATATGCCTGTTACGACCGCTAGGGGTCAGCCGCAACAGGAAAAGGGAAGAGAGTCACACTACCAGAGAGATAAATAACATGAGCTTTATTTACCAAGAAGGGTTTAGCATCAGGGGCAGACAAGGCCAAAACAACAAACAAAACAGTCTTCTTTTAGAACCTAAATGACCTCAAACAAAAGATAAAGAAAACAAAAATACAGTTTAGCTTACCTCACTCCCTTAACCATAAACAAAGTGAAAAAGAGATACAAATAAATCAGCGTCAAACCCCCTACATCCCTTAATATGGTTAATTATTTACACACTTATTTACAAAGTCTAAGGTCGACAAGTTAGAATCAAAATCCAAGCAATCGTTAGCCTGTTTTTACAAAAACTGCTTCTACGGGGCCATAATGTAAGATACAAGGTAATGGAGCCTTTTATACATTTTCGTGTTTCTTTAGAAATAAATAATGGACAAATGGAGTCTTTAAACGCCTCAGATGTAAAGTTATTCGCTGTCAAAGTGACGCCAAAATGAATGGGAGTCAATCGGATGCTAACAGCAGGTGAAGGCTTGTTAGCCAATGGCGGCCGCCGGGGGTGGTACGTAAATCGAGAGCTCGATTACCCCCCTGGATTCTGTACTATTTCAGAAAATGCGTAATGGCGTCCCTACCTCATAACAGTGAAAACATAGATTCAGGGCTTGACATTACGTTTTTTGCTCACCAGTCACTGTGGCTAGTGGTTTTCCAAAGTTACTAGCCACTTAGCATTTTCACTGGCCACAATTTTGACATCGATACCATGGGGAAAAACTGCCATATAGATATTTTTTTTATAGTATCTCAGAATTTGCACCAGGTATATTAGGCTGATTTAGGCTGAGGCTGCACTTTAAGAACTGACACACAGATCCATTATACTGTTAGACATGCATTTTCTTTCTCCACTGTTTTTGACTGTTTAAGCGCAACAAGTAGTGAAAAATAACTCAATTTAGTTCTGAGAGGCAGCTTTATGTGTGCGCACTTTGAGTG
Source organism: Leuciscus waleckii (assembly GCA_900092035.1). Classification (NCBI taxonomy): domain Eukaryota; kingdom Metazoa; phylum Chordata; class Actinopteri; order Cypriniformes; family Leuciscidae; genus Leuciscus; species Leuciscus waleckii. Next base: position 28,889 of record FLSR01001104.1, read on the forward strand.
TGAGCACAACATCTGACATCTGACGTGTATGAGTAAAATGATGCGCAATCCCATGCAGAAATTCAAGCCCTGTAACACCAACAATATTCATCTGGAGCAAATGAAACAAGTGAATGAGGGAAGGCGGGATTGTGTATCAACTCACTGTCGAGAGATGAGAGAGTGAGAATGTGCAGCTGGTATCGTGTATCTGTTCTGCGGAAAGTTAGTATTGGAAGTGTTTCAGATATTTCAGTATCGATATGTATCGAAATATCTATATTTTTGACAACACTACATTGCACCTTTTAAAAACACTACAACTGAAAAATTTATATTATATTGCCCTATAAAATTCACGCCACTGCTGAATCCAGCCGCATTTGGTGGGCTGGTGGGTGTTAATGTCAAGCCATCAATGGCAGGAAAAGAGTTCAGATTTACTTAATGTTGACTTCACTGCACTCTCATATACAGTAACTCCTCATTCTGTCCTCATTTATTTGTAGGTTCATCTGTAAGTGTAGAATTGTTTGGGTTAAAAAATTGGATGTTGTAAAAGCTCCCAAAACAGCACAGCCCTGCAAATAATAAAGTAATAAAATAATAAAACGTAAAAAAAAAAATAATAATAAAAAAAAAAGATTAAATTGAGACCGGGCTAATAATAATAAAGTAATAAAATAATAAAACGTAAAAAAAAAAATAATAATAAAAAAAAAGATTAAATTGAGACCAGGCTAAGATGAGACACTTTTAACCTGCTTTTGATTAGTCAGATAGGGTTTGCATCTTTACATCATGGGATAAGATGTGACAATTAGTGCTTTTAAAGATTACTTTAATTTCCCCAGATGTAACTAGTAATAAACATATGGGCTAAACATATTGATTGTTGTGATTTTATTACACACCTTCTGACAGTTTGACAAAACTGAGTATGTTGTTTGAATCTTCATCTGCATACATGGAGCAATGGTACTGCTTTTGTAGAAGTCCAAACCTGAATCAGCACCATTTATGTGCACATAAATTCATTGTCTACTCTAACTGAAATATAGTTGTAAGTATAGTTTATTTAAAACTAATGTAATGTGTTTATAAAAGTTGTTAGTAATGTGTCTTATGATAAAGACATATGCATAGACATGTCTTATAGTCTTATTTTTTAATAGAGAAGCTTAAACACATTAGACATACACTGTTTTTAGCACTAAAGCTTTGATATTATATATGTCCCAAAACAATGGGAACTTGATGCATTGAACCTTATACTGGATATTCATCAGAGCAACCTGCTTGAGCTGATCAATTGTAACACAGGTGTCTTCTCCTCTTTTCCAGACAAAATCCCCCTCAAAGGCATGAAATACATACCAAACCTTGGAAAATGATCTAATATAAACTTTATCATGCTCCAGAGGCATAATGCCAAGCAATACAGAGTGAGCTAAACCAAACGCCTGTCATGGGAATAATGCTAAGGGTTTACTCCGAGTGCCTCCTGGATGCCCGAGCTTCACCCTGGACACTCTGTGGAGAAATCAAATTTCCGCTGATTGTAACTTTGATCTCGTTCTTTTTGTCACTAATCAAAGTTAATCACCATAGGTGAGGGTTCGGAACATAGATCGACTGGTAAATTGAAAGTTAGGCCCTCAGGCTCAGTTACATTTTCACCACGATAGTCTGGTAATGACCGCATTATTGCCACTGCAGCACTGATTCACCTGGCAAGTTCCACTTGTGGGCAGTCCACCTTTTCCTGGCTGTGAATTTCCTCATCTCCACCGGTTCACACTGGGCTACAAATCTCTTATGCAAGTTCACAGTACCCCCCCAGTTTGTTAGTGTGAATTAAAAAATTGAGAGCAGAAATACAAAGTTTGTCTGAAACAACATGTCTGGTTTAGACACATCCTCTGACTCTAACCTGTGTGTTGAGCACAGCTGTTACCTGTTTCTTGAGATGAAAAAATACATTTTGGTCTTTTTTTCTTGAGGTTTTTATTCACTAGAATAGCAATGAAAAGACTGACTACAAAATACAACAATTTTTCTTTCAGAGTCCATTTTCATGTTCCTCTGTGTCCGTCCTGACTAAGTCATCCATCTCTGCAGTGAAAGCAGTTTCCTTCATTACAGCTAGTTGTTTAGAGGTGAGAGGAAGCTCTGTATCAGAACTACACAGGTGACACCAACGCTGCCAAGACACACAAATACAGGGAAACAACAGTTAGGTAGTACTAAAATTTGAAAGCAGAATGAATTCTCTTGGTTAATTTCAGTAGATTAACATTGGTTAAATAGTTATTTTACATTTGCATCCCTGTTTTGATCTCATCTGAGATCCCAGAGACTTGTTTATCTTTTCAAATGTCAGGGATGAATATCTTTTCATCCTCACCTGTTTCAGACTCCCTTTCCCAGCACACATTCGGCCCAGTGCCCATCCAGGCACCAGCAGAATGGAGGACAGGGCCAGTAACCAACCTAGTGCGTACGCCCAGTCCGGGTACACATACCAACGGTTAAAAGTCAGGGGCTGGTACTCCACCATAGAAGAGATGAAAGACACCTGAGAACGGACAGAGGAAAAAGAGAAATGGTGAAAAAGGATGGAAAAGAGAAAGGATAGTAAGAACTGAATTCAATTGAGGTGTTTATGGTTGAGAATGCTTCAGGAATTCACAACCAGTTCATATCCATTAAGACAAGACAAACCCAAACTTATGTATGAAATTCAGACACTCACCAGGGACACGAGAGGAGTCAGGTATTTCCAGCACAGCATGAACTGTAATTCGGTCGTGAGTTTGTCATGTCTTCAATGATGTCAAACATTCTCTCAGCCCCTGTGGAGTGTAGAGGATTTAGCTTTACTGGGTTTCTAGCATTGTCATTGTATTCTGTTGACTTTATTATGTTCTATTATGGTCTGTAACCTGTGTGTGACTCACCAAAGATCCAACCCATGGCCAGAGACTCAAACACAGACAGGAACAGAACACAGGCTCCATTACAGGCATAGTAGTCAAACAACTGGAATACATACATCCCCCCCTGCAGGCCACAATACAACATTACAGCTAGGGCCAGATTAAGGTATTGTGGTTGTAAAAAAATAAAACACAGATTAATTAAATAAAATTGCACAGGCCCACAATTTTACAGCTCTAGTAATTTTTAGAAGTTTAGAAATGTTTCTTTTAAAATAAAACTTTTCAAACATTTGTCAAGTAACAGTACAATTTACAATAAAATACTTGTTCTCTTTTAAATCACTCATATAATGATGAGGACCAAACACTACATCCTTAAAGGTGACCTATTATGTCCCTTTTTACAAGATGTAATATAAGTCTCAGGTGTCCACAGAATGTGTCAGTGTCAGTGAAGTTGTCCATTGGGAAATGATTGGATCAAATGATCAATAAGCTGCTGCTCCCCACCCCCTTTGTAGGAGAGGGCTGTGCCTTTACAGCTTGTGCCTCAGACACTCTGGCAACAACAACAACAACAAAACCACCAATATGGCTGCTTCTGTAAATAATAGAGTTCAGCCCTACTTGCATGAACCAGAGTCGGGGATTATGTTGCGTCATACACATTAATTGTTCAGATGCTCATATGGGAACTGTGATAGGATGCCTACAAAGCCAGAGAATATATGCGACATGTAGACATGGTATCGTTTCGCTTAATTACTGTAGTCAGATTTTATTTATGTCATTCCATGACACTTGCCTAATGCAGTTTATTATAATAAATGTTAAACAAAAGGTTAGCACAAACATATAAGTATTACCTATTTTTTGGGCACATGCCATTCAAAAATAAATGTAACCCATGCCACCTGCAGTTGCTGAGATACCAGGAGTAAATGATCTCTTGATCAAATGAATAAATAAATGAATCTTTATTCCTACAGCCAACAACATATATTTAGCTGATACATTATTGTGTTACCACTAGCTGCTCTAGTGCAGAAATAAACATGGCAGACTGTGTACAGCTCACTCAGGGGAAGATATAAGCTAATAGGAAGTACCCCCTTTTTGGCATGTTCGCACCACAGGAACTGGAACCATTTTAGTTATTCACTTCAGAGTAGGGTCTAACCCAGCACAATAGGAATTACCAGTGACACAAGAGTACGTTGATTAGAAGAACTCTTACCATACAAAGCACCGGCAACCGGCATTTATGAAAAGCAGTGTAAACACACAGTTTACTCCACGAACATGGAAAACAGTGATAGATGAACCAACAGTCTATAACCTTTACTCTATGGTGGAAATCCAACACAAATTTGAAGGGACCAAGCAAAACTGCTCAGCTAGAATGGTGCTCTTAAATTACATCACGGTCAGCCGGCTTATGTCACTTCAGAGTTCCTATTGGCAGTGTGAATGCAACCAGGAAAATGGCTCTAGGGGAAGTTCCTATAACTGACTTTAAAATTTGTTTTTCGTTCCTATAACTACTCGGTGCGAAAGCCCCCAGTGACTTCCATAGAATTGAAAAAACTGTTCAGCAGAAGAAATAAATTAATACAGGTTAAGAACAGCTTGAGGGGGAGTATATGATGACTGAATTTTCATTTTTGGGTGATCTATCCCTTAACATTAGGCCATTATAGGTAACACAAAGGTAACTTAAGTTCATTTTATTCTCTCTCACACACAAACACACTCTCCTTACCTCTGTAACCATGATGAGCTGACCAAAGAAGCAAGTGAGGCAGAAGACTAGGAGTAAAATTTCTCGTCGTCCTGCTTTGCGCAGCACCACAGGGAACAGGTCTATCACTGATGTCATGACAGCTTCCATTGAAGCAAACTTCAAAGGGAAAGTCATATAGGTTTGGTACGATGAGGGTGAGGAAATGATGACAGTATTTTCATTGTTGGGTGCACTATCCCTTTAACACACGGGAAGCTGTTTTTCCAACACCAAAATAGCCCAATGTATTTGCAGATGCTGCTTTACACTTCACAAGTCTGAAACTGACTCTAAATAAAATGTTTGCAGTTCATGAACTCCAACATTTACCTTGTGTTTTTCCATGTCAATATTTTTAATCTATAGTGTGCACATATTTGCCTTACCTACATTAATTTACTTAATCAAAATGTTACACCCCAAGTAATGCAATAACAAAAAGTCAGAGTTCACTTTCATGGTCAGGGACATTGTGGATGCATTTATATCTTTATTGTAAACGTATTTTTGTATGCAGAGGGACAAGTCAAAATTATTGTCTGGGGTAACTGACAGCATGCCACAGATATGGTGTATCTAGGCTGAAAATACACTGGGTTATATCAAAGTCCTTTTAGGCAAGTCGTGCCACTCGGCCGCCATCTTGGCAACGCCTCCGGGCAGCTATTTCGGACTAACAAGACCAGGCTCCTATCTAAATGAATGGGCAGAGAGTCAGAACTGCACAGAACAGAACTCACTGGTCACCGGGACATAAAAACTGCATGTATAGAAACAGCAGTAAAATATGATAAAAATCGCTGAAAAAGTTTGATGACTTTGCCCCCAAATAAGGTTTAAAACGCCTTTTTCCCCACATGTTATACTTTACTACGCATGCACAAGGGTTCACGACACCAACTTCATTTACGTCTCTATCCAAATGCCGGTGTTGTGCAATAATCAATGTCAATATTGCTCTCCATTATTTAAATATAAGCAGGTTTGCACTTTATCAGTAATAACAATGTATTGTATAGATCAGTTGTTTTAACTATTCATTAACATGAATCGGTTCAAAGGAGTCATTAGTTCGCGAATTGGACGTGTCATACGGTTGTGTGATTATCCCAGCAGTTAGGACATGGACATCCCACAAGGTTAGTGTCAACACAGAAAACATTACATCACTGGATAGGTTTTTTCGTTTATTTAGAGAGTAATTTTATGTCAGCTGAATGTGAGGAACGCTTTTCAGAGAAGATAAGGCAACGTATTTTAGCACAATTCACACCCAG
>FLSR01001104.1:57127-89670 GCA_900092035.1 Leuciscus waleckii
GAAAATTGAGTTCGTTGATGGGTCCGTGAGTGTCAAATGTCACTGTACAAGTTGCAATCGTTTTCTTCTCTGCTGGATGGAGAAGATATGATGAACTTGCTTATTTCGACGCTGTTCTCATGGCTGGAGTGCAGATTACTTAGTTTCGTCTGCATTGAATGAAGACATTGAACTCCTGAGGTTGTCCTTGATGCTGTCGTGGTTGAGAGAGTCCTCTCTCTCCTGAGTGAGCACATGGCTGTGGTGAGTCGAAGCCTGCTGTCCTGGGGCCTGCTGAGGCCACGCTGGACAGCACGGCATCCTGGACGTACCGAGAAGCCAAGAGTTGATTGTAGCAAGAGTGATGGTAAGGTTACAGTTTTCTTCTTGGTTGGATTGAAGAAAAGACAGTCTGACTCCCTTTGGATCCCACAGATCCCAGAGTGAGTTCTAAATATGATTTGTTAAACTATAACAAATATTTGTGTCTGACTTGTCTCAGTCGTTACATAACACTCCTCCAAAAAGTACGCAAGACAGAGCTGACTTCAAGTGCATTTAATGGAAGCGGTGTAAAACTGCAAAAAACAACATTAGAAAATATACATTAACTTACCAGACACTTAGATGAGCATAAACCTCTTCTGATACGTCATTCTCAAATATATAGATAGCATAGAATACATAACAATAGCACAGACAACATTACAATATTATTGCATACCACAACAGCTTGCATTCCTTTTACTATGCAAATGTTTACACAAATTTGAAATTAAACCAAAAGATTCTTAAATACCCAAATTCAATGCAAATCCAACAAGCATGTAAAATGTGCTTGGTAGTCCTATCTGTATGCACATCTATCATCTTCAAATACATCACCATGATATATTATAAACACAAAAGAACATTCGTAACATTATTGATTAAGCCTTAACCCTTTAAGACAATGCCTTTTCAAGAGTAAAGTATGGATGGAGATGAATATCATATGTGTGCTCTCTCAAATGCCTCACACAAAATGACTTAACACATACTCTACTAAAGGGCATATTACCTCTAGGGTTCGCTAAATTGCAAACTGGAGCAGGGAACAGCATTATGTCACTAACAACCTGGGTTCGATTCCCAGAGAATGCATGAACTAATCAAATGTAAAGTATACTGTAAGTCACTTTGGATAAAAGTGTCTGCCTTTAATCCTGTATGTTCCAGCAGATTTATATCTTAATACACTGAGAAAGTATCAGTTCCATCAAAGGTTACACTCTACAATGTCTTTCAAAAACTGTATGGACCAGTTTTATACTATGCAGATTGTTAAAATAGTACCTTTTAAAAACTTTATGTAATTGGTACAATAATTAAAACTTAGAGAATAAAATGCAGAAATTGTTAATAGAAAAAAAGGGTTTGGTAAGTTCTGATGTTTAATTAAACATATTTGGAGTGCACTTATTGACATGAAGTATGTGAAGTGATGATACATTTGCAATGTACTGTTTGTATTCACTCCAACTGTGACAGAAATGTTTTATTAATGTTTGATCATCTCTTATTAGAATCCAACAGAGAGGATCTGTGTGTTCAGTCATGGACAGGAGTCTGTTTGTGCTGCTGCTGTCAGGTTGGTGTGGTCATTTGTAATCTGTATTTATGATGATGTGTACACATGGTTTAACATGTTGATTTTAACAGGGCTCTTCTGGAGCAGTTCTGCTCTTTCTCGTCAGTACCACTATATAAATGTGAGAATGTCGTGGCCAGAGGCTCAGAGTTACTGCAGAACGAAGTACACTGACCTGGCTACTGTAGACAACATGGATGATGTGAACAGGCTGGTGAATATAGTGGATTCTGGATACAGTGGATCAGTGTGGATTGGACTGAAGAGAGGAACACAGAAACGCTGGGCTTGGTCTAATGGAGAAAACAAATCTACTCAGTACTTTAACTGGTATTCAGGAGAGCCAAATGAGAATGCAGATTGTGTATGTTCTTATTCCGGGCTCTGGTGTGATGATAAATGTAGCAATAGTCAATTTTTTACTTGCTACAAGGGTGAGTTCCCCTTTCTTTAAAAAAAAATTGTGCAGTTTAACTGGGAAAGAAGAGCTATGTAATATATATATACTAAGCGTAGGTTATAAACAAACTACACCACGGTCGCATGAGTTCAACTTCACCATCACTAAGCTTCTGACAACTCTTTCAGTCTTTGTTTAAAAACATTTTCCCTGAAAGTTTGAGTTTTAATAGTTTGCAAGAGTGAACTTAACACAATAACAGAATAAACAGAATAAATATTAACAGAATAAACACAATGAGGCTGTGAAAGCAACTAATAATTAGAAGTTTTTACCTGTTAGACTGATGATGTTTAATGTCCCCGACAACTGTGGTCCCATTTAGCTATAGCCTTTTATAAGACGAGTACAAGCTTTAAAAGGCTACAGACTACAGAGGTTGTCTGGGACATTAAATGTCATCAGCTGAACAGGTAAACTCATCTATCCACTAGTTTTTATAGCCTTGTTGTGTTTATAGTCGCAGTCTTGATGGTGACGTTGAAGTGATGATACCGTGGAGTAGTTTGTTTATAGCCTGCATTTAGCTTTTGACTTAAAATTTCGTAAAAGTTGTGTGTGAAGATTATTATGATTAACAAATATGTAAGAATCATGAGCTTCTATGAGTCACAGACCTTATTTTCTGCAATAAAAAAGCCAATGGAAAAATCATATTGGGTTTTTTGTTGAGTGAACCAGGGTGAACCAGGGTGATGCTAACTTCCAGGTTGGCTTACAGAAATATATCAGTAATTCAGCACTCTACTGTCTGTCTATTTTCTGTGATTTTATTTTAAATCAGTCTATTCCTATTGTTTGACTTGATTTGTATCTCAGCACTGGAAATCAAGAGTAGCCTTCACGTATAATCATGAATATATGAAAAAGCCATTTGAATCATATACTAATGCATTGTACCATTTTTCTCAAGATGCACCGTGATATTCCCACATACTTTCAAAATTAAAAATGCAATAAGTATTAACTGTCCATAATTTAATTCCAAAATACAGCGTTGTGTAACCAGAACATAAAGTTGTGGTTAAAGAATAGTTTATCTGTTCTTCACACTGTGACTCCGGATAAACTATCTATGCAAGAACTTGAAGGCACCTCAGGACAACTTGAGCGAACAGCTACCCAGCTACGCTTAGGAGAGATTTGTTGCAAGAGAGTTATTGCACGCCGCGAGAGTTATTGCAATCGCTTCTGTCACCTTTGCTCTTATAGAGGTGAAAATATTTGCATCCCTCATATCCTGTGGCACAGTGCCTTCTCTCCAACAGACACAAAAAATTTCATGCACCATTTCCTTACAGCACTTCAGGACTTCAGCAGGATTACAATCCTTTGCGGGGTGCCTTACAGGGGCAAGGACTTCCATTGCTGCATTCAATTCCTCTAGGGTAGGTTCCATATACAGCTTATCCAGCACAGGCAGGCACTCAATAGCATCCAGGGCTTCCTCGGAGACCATGTTTTCCCTGACATATAACTCTGAGTAGTGCTCCACCCATCACTCCATCTGCTTCTTGTATTTTCTTCCCTGTGACAGACTTCAGGCGTGTAGTCTTCTTTTGTGTAGGACCCAATGCCTGCTTGATGCCGTCATACATCCTCTTGATGTTTACAAAATCTGTGGCAGACTGTATCTGGGAGCATAGATGTAGCCAAAAATCATTGGCAGATGGCCAAGGCACCTGCTGAATCTTACTTCTAGAGGCCCGAAGAGCCTGCAAGTTTTGTTGACTGGGGCAGGTCTTATAAACGGCCAGTGCATGTCTCTTTGCTTCAATGACAGGGCCTGTCACCTTGGCATTGTCTTCAAACTAATCTTCAGACGTTTTTGTCTTCTTGCCAAAAATGGAAATGGCAGTACTGTGCACAGCATCCCTGAGGTGTTGCTCTCTCTCACTTGCATTGCTGTTTATTTCGCTTGGAAGGACATCCTCTAGCGCTTACGCAAACTCTTCCATTCTGTCACAGTCGGGTGTCTGGATTTGTTTTCTTTTTGTTTCCTTGTGCCTGTGGTTATTGACCCGTTTATCAGGTTATCACCTTAAAAACCCATGCACCCAGTGGGGTTACCAGACCGTGGCGAGGTAGCAACCAACTGGCTGGGGGCGGCCCAGCTTGAGACAGGCGTTAGCTACCCAAATGAGACACAATGGTCTCTCCCACCATCAGAAGCAATCCCTGGCGTTTCACTTTACGCCAATCAAGCAGGAGACTTATAACCGGTAGACTGTTGCTTCCCTGCATAGTGAAGCTGGAGTGGCCTCTCTAGTGCGTGAAGCCTGGCTAAAAATGTTATGGAAAACAAGGCGTTACCCATGCATCAGGTCAGAATAGGTATGGTAGGTATAGCCATGAGGCAGAAGAGGTGTCTCACCTTCACCTCTTCTCCTGTCAGTGGAAACGGTTCCGCCGGGTTTAGATGCTAATCCACACATGAAGTCCATGAGCTAGACTTGGTTGTCAGAGGCTAATTAAGCCTTTTGAGGAGCAACCTTTGGAACATTCTTAGTCTCTATGGATTTCATCTCTACTTTGTATGAATTCGTACAATCACATTCATAAGTTTTCTGCTTACTCCTTAGTGACGGGTATGTTTAGGGTTGGATCTTCATGCTTAGTTTTTATTCTAATAATACGTTTTTGTGCAATTCACATCGTACAAATTCATATGAAATCACCACCTCAGAACATAATTATGTTCCCTGTGAGATCAGGTTGGATAAAATATAATATCTTTGATGTCAATAATTTTGGATCAGTAAGTCTCCTAAATGTGTCTGTTCAGTTCTGAATATTTTTAGGCACACCACACTGATTTGGCGAGTATCAGCAGCGCAGAGCAGCAGAATCTGATCAGTGATCAAGCATCGCTCTGGATTGGTCTGTTCCTGGACTCTTGGGAATGGCCTGAGCGGTGGAATCTCAGTTTTAGAAACTGGGCAGCAGGACAACCATCCCAGAGTTCAGGATCTGGTGACTGTGTCGGCATGTCAACAACTGATTCTGGGAAATGGGTTCAATACAGCTGTGATCTAAAGCATCCTTTTATCTGCCATGGAGGTGAGTTTCCACAGTTAAGAGAATCAAATGATTCAAACAAGAGATTTATGGATTATTCTTGAAATAGAAATGACAAACAACTGTCACTGATATATAGGGATGTAAGATTCACTCAACACACAATGCGATACGATATGATTCACGATACTGGTTTCACGATACGATTTTCTCACAATTTTTTTTAACAAAATGTGATTTAAGACAAATTGAACAAGAGTCCTTTTATTTCTCAGACAAAATGCTGCACATTTCTTTGTAAAATTGAAATGCATTTTATGCCAAATAATAACACTAAATTGATATTTTAAAACAAATCCCCAAAAAGGAGATCCAGGGAGATCTTCCAATGCTGTTTTCTTGTTTCAGTCTGTTGCAGGCGGTGGATACTGGCACCTCCTTCACCCTCATCCTGCACAAAGTGTAATTTAAGTAAAATGTTAAATAATTTAAATACAGCAGTGAGAGGGGTTTCACACTGTGATAAAGGCAAGATTTTAATATTTTTTCTTATCATTTGTATCATTACACTTGCAAAAGTTAGACAAACAGAACACATTGAATAATAATTCAGTGTCAACATCTACGCGCTTTCCATGTTTGCTACTGTTTGACGGTGCGTGCACACTGGCGCGGCGCAGAGCGAGCTTTTTTCAATTAATTCTAGGAAGTTGAGCTTCACGCTCACGCGTACTCACAAACTCAACTTCCAATGAACTGAAAACGCTTGTTCTGCTCGGCACCGGTGTGCACACATCGTCCGTAAAGCTAGCTACAACTTGCTTTTTTTGCTAGCGTGCCTGTAAAGCGAGGTCACAGTATATAGAAAAGGCCCTTCTGATTAAAATGTGTATCGCGATTCGTTAAACATCTCAACCGAATAGCTTGAATCGTGACATGTTATTATCGATTCATTTCAACCGGCTCGGAGTGAATCGTTACATCCCTATTGATATGTCTTCTGTGTTGATAATGACGAACTTTTAATTTTTCTAGATGACACGTTAATTAAAAAGCAGATCGTCAGACTGGAATTCTCCTGTGATGGAGAATGCACATTGAATGATCCTACACTACAGACTGCTATTCTGAATCAGGTTTGTTTCTGCCTTAAAAATTGTGTTCAGTTCAGTGTCAAATTTTGGGCGCATAACAGTACCATGCCATGACAGCCGCCCACAAAATCCAATAGCATTGTGCTTGTGAGTTTTGAGCAGGCAAGCAACTCTCATATCATATTGTTGCTGTTATTAGGTTTGGACTTTTTTATTATTATTATTTTGCTGTTATTATTATTTTCCAGATCAGTGAAAAGCTGAAGAGCTTGGGTCTGGAAAGTGACAGCAAAAAAACTGGAGAAAAGGTGAAGGTGAAGGTGAAGATGTGTTTCATCGGAAGATCACTCGTACAGCGAGTTCCAGTGATAAATGTAATGAAAAGTAATTCAAAACAGCCTTGAAGAATATAAAGGGAGTTTTATTTTTTGTTAAAGTAGATTGTTTTAAGGAATTGTGAAGTAGTTATAATTATCTATATTATTTAAACACAATGAAGTGTCATTTTATGTAAAATATAGCCTACCATTTACCATAGCTTCTAGAGTCTCTAGTTTCTTGTTTCTAGAGTATATGCAGAAATAAAGAGTGAAAGTATGATGATTTCTTTCTCTTAATGAATCTGAAGGAAATTTTATTGGCAGAAATCAATCTTGGCATATTATTTCCCTTATATTTTTTTGAGGTTTTCTTTTTAAATTGGTGACACATTTAAGTAAATTTAATATGCCATGTGTTTAAAATCAAATTCACTTTGTAAAACTAAAGATTAGAAATTCAGCTATTATTAGGCTAATTCATCGACATTGGGGGAATAAATTTCTCTCTCTCTCTCTCTTTCTCTCTGCATTCTGAGATGAATGACTTATAATAGATATACTATAGATATAGTAAGTATAGATATACTGTAGTATATACTAATATGCTATATGTGTTCAAAATAAAATTTACTTTGTAAAACTAAAGATTGTGAATTCGACTTTTATTTTTTTATTAACATTGCATTAACTATTTAATGGACATCTCTCTCTCTCTCTCTCTCTCTCTCTCTCTCTCTATTCTGAAATAATAATAACATTAATGATAGATAATAGCCTAGATAAAGATTTATTCGCATGTTCATGTCTTGCATTTGATACAATTGTGAAAATGACTTTAATATGCACATACACTGTTTTATGTTTTTTGATGGTGCAGGTTTTGTTGTTTATACTATTATTATACTTACCCCATCTATAATATATTCTCAGCCATCTTAATTTTTTTATTGTTTTAAGTTTTTTAAATCGGATGTACCCAGGTATACTGGGTTAGGCTTTACCAACAGTACTCAGTTATTCATGTTATTCGTGTTATTCATCCTTTCACCACCAGATGACCACAAATTACACCGGTTTGAGAAGCGCAGAGAAATGAACCGTTTTAAAGCATCATGATGCTCCCAAGCACAGAACATGTCTCCCTAATCAGAACACACCTGATTCAGGCCACAAGTTTGTAAACATGAATGGCCATAGTGTATAATATTGTATATTTTACACTATTCATTTATGACATTATTTTTCTGAATGTTGTTCTTTGTCAACAGCTCTATTAATAGTAATAAAATAATAGTTGTAATAATTGTGTATTATAGGTTTTATTTATTAATGCTCTAATTTTAAAAGCAAAATTTTTTATAATAACATTCAATATTTTTGTTAAATCACCATTACAAGTAGCCTATACCAACGATTAAAAAAAATGTCGGTCGTAATTTTAACTGTAAAAGACTATCCTTTACTATATACAAGGACAACTGATATAACCTTACATTTTACACTAAAGAAAAGCACTCAAAAATACAGTCAAAAACAGTAATTATTCTGATATATTATTACAATATAAAATTATTACTGTTATCTATTTATCTCTTTCTGTGATGGCAAAGCTCCATCTTCAGCCTCATTACTCCGCACTTTAATATGCTCTTGTTCATGGAGATTTTTAGATGGATATTGAGGCTTTTTAGGTTGTGTGGAATCTGCAATCTCTGACCCAGTTTGTTTGCTCATTTCCACGGCTGCAATAGGCTGTGTTTCCTGCCAACTGGCATCCCGCGGTGTCGAAATACTATTGGGTGAACTGGCAGTGGGCGAGATCACACAGACAAAACAAAAACCGACTGACAACACGGAACGTGTAAAATAATAAGTAGAATAACTGGCTGTAGAAGTGTTTTTCAGAGAAACGAGTATGTGAACTAAACATGTTTTCTAAATATCTGCAAACATATTATGGTATTTTTATGTTACAAAGTTACATACAGCACCTTTAACACTGTAAATGACTATAAATTCCCTTGGTTTAGGTGTACCATAAAGCTTACATGAAAAATGTTGGCAATACGTATGTAACGTCCCTCATTTATTTATTTGCCAAACAAAGGTAATTTCAAGTGCATTTTAAGTTGTGTTAAGCTGATTTATAATAGTCCTTTATGATTTTTGCTTGTCAGACTGTTCAAACATGATCATCGCTGTAAGTCATGTCACACTATAGGATCTCAGTTGTCATTAATGTCAGACTGTACAGCAGTCAAGGCACGTTAAAAACAGACATCATCAATCATGGACTTGTCCACCCATGGCAACAAACTGCTGGTCTGATGGGTAAGACTTAAACCCGTTTAATGCATTCTCAGTGATACCAAACACAGACTCCATACGAGTGAGTACAATGGAATGATTGATTGATATGATATGATGATATCATTCTTATAATACATTTGAGAGAAAGCCTACATATTATTTTCAGATGATGTTTATATATGTACAATTTAAATATTAGAAATACACTGCCTTTCTTTTTAAATTGATGAGTAATTAAATACAATAACTTAAATATACTTATTGGTTTTTTTGCATATGCAAAGAGATAGAAAATTTACATTGTAAATCTAAATGTTGGACATTCTAACTCTATGAATTTAGCATGGTATTAGCATTTTCCTGTTGACTGTAGCCCTGTTCAGGCTAGCTATTATGCAAAGCTGTTCCTTTAAAATAAATGACCCTTTCATGGAAATTACTAAGTATTCTGGAACAAAAATAAATGTTGTAAATTATGGAGGACAACACCTGAAAAAAACATAAATAAATGCACAAATAAATATATAAAGATATAAATAAACCACAAAATTCTTCATAGATAAATATATAAATAAATAAATGTGCAAATAAATACATAAATCCACATATTCCTGCATAAATAAATATATAAATAAATGAATGTGCGAGGAGATAAATAATTAAATAAATGAAACCCAATGTAGGGTTAACAAAATTTAAATTAAATTAACAACATGTTAAAGGAAATGTTAAACTGAAAGTTGTCTTTTGTCCTTCAAACCATTTATTCATTTTTGAATATAACTCTGTATTTATTTTTCCTTGGCGCAACATGCTAATGAGAGGGTGTCAATCAAACATCAGAAGGCAGTCTGTACGCCACCATTGGCTGATCTCTTGACTGAATAACTCTTTAATAAGGATGAATCAATGTTTAATTTATACAATGAAGACTTTGTTATTTTACATTCGATTACTTTATTTAATTTCTCTAACTGATACTTTTAAACCTACCAGAAAATCCTGAAAAGCAAGAGTGTTTATTTCATTTGTATCTCTGTATTGTATTTATTTGTGCTATGCTTGAAGTTTGCCATTTACTTGTCTTTAATAATGTTTGGAACTTATATTAGTTAGTAGTTTTAGCTGTGATATATCGAAAATTTGTGAAATTTCACTGGAATCTAACATTTTGGTGTCATAACATTTATTTCATATAGTTTACATGGGTCACAAACAACACAAACAATAAACAGAGCAATTCCAAGAGGGTCCTCGCGCCATTGGTGCTTGGGCCCTAAAAATAATATTTTATTAATTACTTTTTTGTGGTGGAGCAAGTGAAAATGATTATTTGAGTCGAATCGAGAATCAAATCAAATTGAATTGGGACATCTGTATCGTTACCCAGCCCTAATGATGACAGAATTAAATTTTTTGGATGAACAATCTCTTTTGCTGAAGACCTGCTGATAAGGATGATATGCAGGGGGCACTTGAAAGAGATCAAGGGGTTCTTGGGACTGTGAACAAGCATCTGGGGAACTTGAGAAGATGCATGTGGCAGACAGGTGGGTCCCCACCCAAGGATAGTGTTGGTGGTCTATATGGGGGTTGTGCTGAAGAAGCCAGGGGTAGCCCAGGATTACAGGGAAAGCAGAAGACTGGATGAGATGGAAAGATATCTCCTCTTGATGTTGCAGAATGGAGAGACATAGTAGGAGTGTTTGACGAATGATTTCTCCATGGCCCAGAGGTCGCCCATCCAGGGCAGTAACAACCAGGAGAGAAAAAGGGACTCAGAGGGAAGACTTAACTTCTTGGCTGAGGAAATATCCATAAAATGTCCAGCCGCACCAGAATCCACCCAAGCCTGCAGAGAATGTCTTTCATTGCCCCAGGAGAGTGTGACCGGAAGGATCAGGTCAATGTTGGTTAGGAGAGAGATGTTAGGAGAGAGATTTGGGTAACTCCCATCACAGATCTCTACTGTCTGCACGGGACTAAGCTTTTCCCAAAAGCTAGGGACAGGAGACTCTGAAATGTCCAGACTGGCCACAGTAAAGGTAGTGGCTCTCGTTCATGCGCGAATCGCGTTCAGCAGGCGACAGCGTGGTACTTCCCAACTGCATGGGCTCTGGGGTTTCTTGGAAAGCTTGAGTTGTGAAGTGTACAGGGGCATGGGGATGGAAGACTAACGGGCCCATTCTCCTTCTCTAAGTCTATTGTCCAAGCGGATTCCCACCTCGATTAGAGTCTCGGGACTACCAACTACCAACTCTGGTAGCAAGCTCATCCTGGATGGCCTCTGAGAGACCATTCTGGAAACATACAATGAGGGCCTCTAGATCCCAGCCAGTAGCTGCTGCAACAGTGCGGAAATGGATGGCGTAGTCTGCCACGCTGCGTTTACCTTGCTGGATGGACAACAGCCTCTTCGATGCCTCCTGACCTCGGAGAGAGTGATTGAGGACTCGTTTAAACTGCCACAAAAGATGTAGTAGAAAGTGTAGTAACTGGTACAGATGGGACTGTGGGCCTCCCAGATAGCTGTGGCCCAAGACAGGGCTCTTCCAGAGAGGAGGGTATCATATAGGCTATCTAAGCCCTGTCTGAAGGGAAGGATGATGGTTGTAACTCAAAAGTGAGAGCACACTGTGTCAGGAAGCCGTTGCAGACACTAGGGTCTCCTGCAAATCATTGAGGTGGAGGGAGCCGGGGTTTTACTCATTAGAATTACTCAAGAATGACAAAAATTACAATAATCAGCATATAATATTCGGTTACATGTGCATGTGAACAAAGGCATTTAAGAGATAGTTCATCCAAAAATGAAAATTATGTCATCATTTACTCACCACAGGTTGTTCCAAACCAATATGATTTTCTTTTTTCTACTGAACACAAATGAAGATATTTTGAAGAATGTGGGAAAATGAACAGTTCTGGGGCACCATTGACTTCCAGAGTATACTTTTTTTCCTACTATGGAAGTCAGTGGTGCCCCAAAGCGTCCTGGTTACAAACTTTCTTCAAAATATCTTCCTTTGTGTTCAGCAGAAGAAACTTATACAGGTTTGGAACAACTTGATGAAGTTGAAAGATGATGTCAAAATGTAAATTTTCATGTTTTGTGTGAACTGTCTCTTTAATTCAGCAATTTTCTTCAGGTAAACAGGTAAGTTTAAATGTTAATATAATTGTAATTTGTTGGGTTCAGGTGGTTCAGATTCTGTTTCAGATGTTTCTATAATGACTCTCTTTCTGTTCCAGGCTAATATGAAGGAAAGCTATGTAAACACTCAATTTACTGTGTTAAATAGTGCAGGGAGTACTGGACTCTCATTGGTATCTGGAAGCATACAGTATTTTTCAAAACATAAACAAATTTGCAAAGGGCAGAGGGGTTGTTTTGACTAAATGGTCTGGTCCACATTGCAGCTTATTCTGTTCTGGACAAGAACGGAGAAAACATGTAAAGTAACCAAAGATAGTTTATTTAGTTTTACTTGCCATTTATGGGCAGGGTTAACCTGAAATAGCCAGTGCTGTGACATCACACTTGTACATCTATGACCCTCCAGAGGTGACTTTAGTAGTTGTGCGTAGTCTCTGTGAAAAAATATAAAGGATTTACAAAACAAAAAAAAGTTGAGGTAAGAAATAAAAATTTTACGTTTGACTGTAATTTACAATCATGTTAATGCTGTAGAAAAAAGAAAAGAAAATTTTTTTTTACTCTCCCGGATTTAACTTGTTCAGATAACTCAAATATCCAAGTTGTCACATACATAATACAACTTCACATTTCATGTTGACTTAAAATTTTACAAAGAACACAAAGTTAAATCAACAATTTTTACTGTTTACAGCCAGCAATTGCCAAAAACACAGTAGGCTAAACTCTATAAACTTAATAGACAATATGTTGTGATTATTTCCATTTGTTTCCAAATTGCTGTTATCTCTTATGTTTAACATTGTAAATTAAAATGTTTAAAATGAAATAGGAATGGGGGGTTGGTGATGGAGAATGGCTTAAAAAATAGTTTGAACAATTACATTTGATTTCCAGAGTATATGCATGCCCAAGATTTAAAATGTTGGTTTTCTCTTTGTTACATACTAACATAACATACTAATATTTGAAATGAACTGTGTTGCAACACTTATTGGTCACCCCTGATCAACAATGTAAATAATAATAATAGTAATAATATTAATGATGATAATTTAAAGGGATAGTTAATCCAAAAATGAAAATTTTGTCATCATTTACTCACCCTCATGTTGTTCCAAACCTGTATGAATTTCTTTATTCTGCTGAACACAAAAGAAGATATTTTGAAGAATGTTGGTAATAAAAAAGTTGACTATTTTTGATTATTGATTATTAAGTAGTTTTTTTTTTCTCCAATGGAAGTCAATGGCTACTGTCAACTGTCTGGTTACCAACATTCTTTAAAATATCTTCTTCTGTGTTCAACAGAACTCAGTAACTCATACAGGTTTTGGACAACTTGAGGGTTAGTAAGTAATGACAAAATGAAATATTTTGGGTGATTTTACACAATTTTTGTATAGCATTTATAATTGTTATAGGCTACTTAATCTCTCTCTTTCCGTTAGCGACATTTGAATGTGAGATTCTGGAAGCGAAATCTAAATTTTGCGGACCCGTCAGGTCGGGAAATAAAGCGGGTGAACACAGAGTGTATTTTAAGCGGTTGCTGAATAGAACCTTGTGGGAGCGGGACGAAAAAAAAACAGTCCCGCTCAGACCTCCTTAAACCTTAGGTGTGTATGTGTGTGTCCCGAATAAATAATAATAAAAAAAAGGAATAAAGTTCAAAAGTCGGACTGTAAGCGAATGAGGCATGATTGCACACCTATTCACACCTTTATTAAAATGGCTTGGACCAGTTTTAGACTGCAGATTGTTTAAATAGTACCTTTCCAAAACTTAATGTAATTGGTACAGTAATTAAAAGTTGGAGAATAAAATGCAGAAATTGTTAAAAGAAAAAGTAATGAATACAAACCAAAGGGTTTGGTAAGTTCTAATGTTTAATTAAACATATTTGGGGTGCATTTCTTGACATGAAGTATGTAAAGTCGTGATAAATTTGCAATGTACTATTTGTATTCACTCCTTACAGAACTGTGAACGTGAAAATGTATGTTTGATCATCTCTTATTAGAATCCAGCAGAGAGGATCTGTGTGTTCAGTCATGGACAGGAGTCTGTTTGTGCTGCTGCTGCTGTCAGGTTGGTGTGGTCATGTGTAATCTGTATTTATGATGATGTGTACACATATAGATGGTTTAACATGTTGATTTTAACAGGGCTCTTCTGGAGCAGTTCTGCTCTTTCTCGTCAGTACCACTATATAAATGTGAGAATGTCGTGGCCAGAGGCTCAGAGTTACTGCAGAACGAAGTACACTGACCTGGCTACTGTAGACACCATGGATGATGTGAACAGGCTGGTGAATATAGTGGATTCTGGATACAGTGGATCAGTGTGGATTGGACTGAAGAGAGGGACACAGAAACGCTGGGCTTGGTCTAATGGAGAAAACAAATCTACTCAGTACTTTAACTGGTATTCAGGAGAGCCAAATGAGAATTTAGATTGTGTAGCTTATCGTTCCGGGTTCTGGTGTGATCATGGATGTAGCTATGGCCGATATTTTACTTGCTACATGGGTGAGTTCCCCGTTCTTTTAAATTTATTATTGAGCAGTTTAACTGGGAAAGGAGAGCTATGAACCTATTCTTTTTTCTCAATAGAAAATAATGGATACATCTTGGTACAGAGCGCTAAAAGTTGGAGTGATGCTCAGAGCTACTGCAGACAGTATTACACAGATCTGCCCACTATCCACAACTCTGAGGAAAATAAACAGATAACTAAGATTCTTTTACCTGGAAATTACATCTGGTTTGGGCTGTTCCAGGACTCTTGGGAATGGTCTGACAAATGGAGCCGCTTCTTTAGAAACTGGGCAGCAGGACAACCATCCCAGACTTCAGGATCTGGGACTGTGTTGGCATGTCAAGAACCAATGCTGGGAAATGGGCTCAATACAGCTGTGATCTTAAGTATCCTTTTATCTGCCATGGATGTGAGCATCTAATAAATTAGATCATGTTAGACAGAATGACTATCATTTCATGTTCTGAATAGAAATATCGTTAATTACTGTATTTAAAAGTGAGTGTGTACAAGCACAACAATGCACTGATCACTATAAAAAAAAAAATTAATTCTAAAAACCTGACACTCAAAACAGCACAATTTATTTATTTATTTTTTGAATAAATTATAGACTAACCTATACAGAAGGTATGGAAGGAAGCTGTGACTATTCCCAAACGACCCGATCTCATGAGAAAAAGCAGCTATTTTCTGAGTTGGTGATTTCGTATGAATTCGTATCATTTATATTATTATGCAAAAAGTGTTAAGCTGCATTTTGCTAATCTATACAAATGAACACAACTTTTATACATTTTGAAAAGTAATACAATCAGCAGAAGTCAAAAGCTCAGCGTAGGTTATAAACAAACTACACCACGGTCGCATGAGTTCAACTTCACCATCACTAAGCTTCTGACAACTCTTTCAGTCTTTGTTTAAAAACATTTTCCCTGAAAGTTTGAGTTTTAATAGTTTGCAAGAGTGAACTTAACACAATAACAGAATAAACAGAATAAATATTAACAGAATAAACACAATGAGGCTGTGAAAGCAACTAATAATTAGAAGTTTTTACCTGTTAGACTGATGATGTTTAATGTCCCCGACAACTGTGGTCCCATTTAGCTATAGCCTTTTATAAGACGAGTACAAGCTTTAAAAGGCTACAGACTACAGAGGTTGTCTGGGACATTAAATGTCATCAGCTGAACAGGTAAACTCATCTATCCACTAGTTTTTATAGCCTTGTTGTGTTTATAGTCGCAGTCTTGATGGGTGACGTTGAAGTGATGATACCGTGAAGTAGTTTGTTTATAGCCTGCATTTAGCTTTTGACTTAAAATTTCGTAAAAGTTGTGTGTAAGATTATTATGATTAACAAATATGTAAGAATCATGAGCTTCTATGAGTCACAGACCTTATTTTCTGCAATAAAAAAGCCAATGGAAAAATCATATTGGGTTTTTTGTTGAGTGAACCAGGGTGATGCTAACTTCCAGGTTGGCTTACAGAAATATATCAGTAATTCAGCACTCTACTGTCTGTCTATTTTCTGTGATTTTATTTTAAATCAGTCTATTCCTATTGTTTGACTTGATTTGTATCTCAGCACTGGAAATCAAGAGTAGCCTTCACGTATAATCATGAATATATGAAAAAGCCATTTGAATCATATACTAATGCATTGTACCATTTTTCTCAAGATGCACCGTGATATTCCCACATACTTTCAAAATTAAAAATGCAATAAGTATTAACTGTCCATAATTTAATTCCAAAATACAGCGTTTGTGTAACCAAAACATAAAGTTGTGGTTAAAGAATAGTTTATCTGTTCTTCACACTGTGACTCCGGATAAACTATCTATGCAAGAACTTGAAGGCACCTCAGTGTGCTCGTTGTACCACGGCGTTGGACTATTTTCTTTAATCTTCTTTAAGCGCAATGAAGCAACTGGTCTAAAGTGCTGGAAAAGAGAGAGTAAAAGTTTCAGTCGCAATATCGAGTTCTTCTAAGCTATCCGGGATGCTGAGATGATGAAACTGATCAGGAAGATTATTAATAAAGCAATCTTTAGTGGCAGAAGTGATAGGTCTAACACAGGGGTGTCCAAACTACAGCCCTTGGCCCGCAGCAAATTCTGAAAATATAATTGAATATGGCCCACACAAGAAGCTTGAGCTCAACTCTGTTGCACTTCTCAGTTTCAACTCTAGATGGAGCCAGCCACGGAAACGGTGCTTCTCAACCGTTACCGCTACTCAACAAAATTAAGCAAAGAAAAACTTTTACCTCGAGTCACCAGAAATGGCAGCACCCAAGAAACGAAAAATAGCAAGTGAGTGTAGAAGATTTCAAACACGGTGGGAAAATGAATATTTTTTCAAAGAAATCAACGGAAAGTGTGTCTGTTTGATTTGCAATGAAGATGTTGCTGTGATGAAAGACTATAATGTCCGTCAGCACTATGAAACCAAACATCAGAGCTACACATCGTACACCGGTGCCGAACGAACACAGAAAGTCAAGCAAATGGCAGCTAGCCTACAAGCTCAACGACAGTTTTTTTTTTGATGCAAACAAAATACAGGAAAACGCCACAACAGCAAGCTGATGCAAACAAAATACAGGAAAACGCCACAACAGCAAGCTATGAAGTCGCTAAACTTATTGCCCAGCACGGCAAACCGTTCTCAGAGGGTGGTTTCATAAAGCAGTGCCTCATCAAAGTCACAGAAATAATGTGCCCGGAGAAAGTGCAGGATTTCAACAACGTGAGCTTATCCAGAAATACAGTGGTGCGGAGAATCGAGGACTTGTCAGATAACGTGAAACTTCAGCTGAGAGACAAATCTGAGAGATTTTTACTCGATAGCATGCGATGAGAGCACAGATGCTACAGACACCGCGCAGCTGTTCATGTTTTTGCGGGGAGTAGATGATCATTTTTGCTGTACGGAGGAGCTGCTTGATATGATGAGCCTAAAAGGCACAACGACGGGTAGAGATATTTTTGAGCTGTGTCAGAGGCAGTTGAAAAGATGGGATTAAATGGGACAAGCTCTGAGGAGTAACAACAGATGGAGCTCCGGCCATGACGGGCGATCGCAAAGGAATGGCATCGATGGTGTGCGCCAAGGTAAAAGAGAGCGTAGGTGAGGCTGTTAGGATGCACTATATAATCCACCAAGAAGCACTGTGTGCCAAGACTGTCCAGCTGGGCGATGTGATGAACACTGTTGTAAAAACTGTCACCATAATTCGAGCTAGAGGACTGTACGACAGAGAATTTCAAGCTTTCCTTTCTGATGTGGATGCTGAATACGGGGATGTACTCTACCACTCTGAGGTACGCTGGCTGAGCCACGGCTACGTGCTGCAGCGGTTTTATTCGCTGAGATCAGAAATCGATCAGTTTATGAAAGAGAAGGGCCGACCTCTTCATGAACTGAGTGACCCTCTGTGGCTGGCCGACCTGGCATTTTTAGTTGATCTTACTCATCATCTGAATACACTGAACAAGAACCTACAAGGCAAAGAACAGCTGGTGCCACACCTGTATGCGCACATGAAAGCCTTCTGTGTAAAGCTCCCCCTGTTTGAGACACAACTACGAAGCTTTAATGCTGCACACTTCCCTGCGCCCTCTGAAATCAAGTCTGCTTTTCCAAAGGCCGACCTTTCTGCTAAAAAGGAGAAATATGTGTCTGTGATTGCATCTCTCGTGACAGAATTTAACCAGCGTTTCCAACATTTTTCTGTCATTGAAAAACAAATCAAGCTGTTCTCGACCCCCTTCCTGGTGGATGCAGAAGAAGTGGAAGAGAGTCTGCAGTTACAACTGATTGAAATGCAATGTGATGATTCTCTGAAGAGTCAACATCAGCTTCTCTCCCTCCATGACTTCTATCAGAGTTTGGATAGTGCCAAGTTTCCTCTGATGGCCCTCACTAAAAAAACATATAACATATTTGTTACACGGCTTTGCAGCCTTGGCTAAATGAAGTTTACACGAGACTAGATAATGACTAGATCCCCGCTCTCGTCCTCGCTCTGGAAGAGTACGGTCCTGGAGGGTGGGCAGGGGGGCACCAGTAACCCTCTCCGCAGTCCGGACTTGGACTTCCAAGTGAAAACCAATATGAAAACATTGGTTTATGTAAAAATGTCATAACAAAGACATCTCAAACAATGTCATATTTGAATAAAAATGTCATTATTGAGCGAATGACACTTAATGACAGTTGTCATAAACATGCATAAAACCTCCTTCATATTCATGACATGTGTCATGCCATGATTATGAAGCTGTCATGTCAGTCATGCACACCCTTTCAAGTGAAGTGTTACCACACAATTTTTTTTTGCATTCTTTGAAAGCTTTATATTTCAGATAAATGCTGCTCTTTTGAACCTTCTATTCATCAAAGAATCTCGGGGGAAAGTGAGCATATTCAGCATAAGAGTATTATTTTTTTATTTTATTTTTTTTACATATCCCAGTCTGAACTGTAGTACTGTAAGACTCTGGATATTAACACCTGACCACTCCTGTGGGTTTGCTACTGTTACAGTTAAAAACCATAGAAGGGTAAAAACATGACATTGGTATGATGTAAGCAACACAGCTACAACTAATAAAATTGATAATGTGTGTGTGTGAATTATCAAGAACTGGCAATAGTCAATCGTATTGGTGGCACTGAGGGGGCCGGCGCTGATCATGAGCATTGTAATGTTTTAACTGGATGTCATAACATGACTAGACCTATAAAACCAGACCTAGTACCTTCATGCTGGCGAGAGCTGTAGAAAAATACAAACCGGAAGACAGAAGAGAAAAAAGCTCAGCCAACAGTCCAGCATATATTTATATAGAGAGATATACAGGCATCTAGTGGCTACAAACTGGTATTACAGATAGTTTACCTTTACTTCTTTCCAACAGACTATGGTCATATTCACACATCACTGCAGTTTTTAAACAAAAAACATATTTTTATGACCTTTTTCAGTTAACTATCCTTTTACTTAATTTTGTTGACTCATGCCTTTAAGATCATGACTCAGAAAACCTCAACAGGCACAATCTTTGGCCAGGACTTAACTCTGCCTCTTCTCTCGGACCCTGGCGAACACCAGCTGCTTCATGCCACAATACTTTTATCTCTACAGGATCAACTCTCGTCCTCTACACACTTTAATGTTTCTTCTGGTTATTTCATCTGTCTAACAGCTCTGTGTTTTCATGGCAAGTTTTAATATTTTGGTTCAGATGTTCTACTGACAAGCACAACGACAGAAACACATTTGAACCAATATCAAACATGCAAAAGTACTATCACAATGTTTTTACACAGCTAAGATGGCTTTGTGACAAATCTAAATTCTGCAGAAATATGCAATGCTGCATAAAAGGCAGAAAACATAATGTCTGCTCTGACCTGTGGAAAATGATTTATAAAGCCCACACTTTATCCATAAACTGGCAGCCTGTCTATAATAATGAAAGCTCCACCCTAGTAACATTTTACATTGTGTTCTAGATATTGGTGTTTAGTTTTTGCCTTTTGCTGCCCATCTTGATGACGAAACACTGTATCTCAAAGGGTCCTTCCAGGTTACATAAATTGACAAATACATACATATTGTTACATCACTAACAAGCCCAATTAAAGACACCGTTTCTTTTGCCTTGTCACATTCTGGGTGTTCATCCTGTTCATCCTGTGTGTGTGTGTGTTCCTGGAGGTGTTCCTCAACACACTGTCAGCTTATGAGAGTTTCTAATTACATTTACTTGACTTCAGCTTGTTCATTTTTGTGTCTTCATTGCTTGGTTTGTAAATTTAAAGAATTGCAACCAATTAATACATTTGAATTATTATTATAATTTTTTTTTCCTAATTGAATGCAAATATTGTCAGTGCACTGAACTTGAAATGTATTTACATGGCTATAATAATAATAATAATAACAACAACAATAACATACTGGTTAATGCAACAATTAGTATTTGTGTAAACCAATTTATTGGTTAAAACTACTAACACAACAACATCACAGCAATAGGTCAGTGAATTCCCACATCTCTGGGTTCGCTTCTGGGCATTTTTAACACAGCTTTTTTAAACTAGGCATTTCATTTAGACACGTTTACTAATTTATCGCAAAAGCGTTGTTACGCTCACATGAGGAGGTTTTTCAGGCAATTCTAAAAATAAATATTTCGCAAAACTGCAATGGAAACAGTTTTTGCACATTTCCAGGTCAGCTGACGTAGATGATGCGGTGTGATTGGACAGAAGACCAGACAGAGTTCTTTATTAAATTCATATAAGACAAAATAATTACAGGAATAATGGATTCTAAACCTCAAATAAATGCCACAATTAAGACCTGGAAGCAGAAATGAGGGAGAAACACCCAGAAACTCCTCATATGTGCCGCTCACAGTATAAGGGTCGTTCCTCACCATTAATGCTTGGAAAACACACACATCTCCTTCCATTAATAATAATGGCCAGTGCAGTGGCTGGGATATACATAAACCTACCAACGTCCGTTGCCATGGTTTTTAGAATTACGTTTTAGTTAAGTTTTAATTAAAAATTAAGTTTTAGTCGCATAATAGTTTCACAATAGTTCTTTGTCGACATTTAGAAGAAAAATCGGAAAAGTTTTGCGCAAATCTGTAATGGAAACGCGTCTATTGTGGCTCTTCAAGAGCTGGGTTTCAGCTGGACGTCAATCGCTGCTTTATTTGGAAGGGCACACAGTCTTTATAATCACAGGCAAGATTCGGTCTGCTTTCAGTAAGATGACCAGACAGATAGAGCAGAGCCAGACTGAAGTAAAGATAATGATCGACAAAAACTTTTGTAAATTGATTTTGTGTTCTCCATCAAAAATTATTTTACATAAATTAATTAATAAACCGTGATTTTCTTCTTTACACTCTTTTACAAACGAACACTTTCATTTTTACAGCGTGTGAACATATCTGGAATACTATTCTATTTAAAAAACAATTGGATTGCTTTGATATCGCTACTTATATCCAACTTTCCGAACTTCCGCTACTAGCCTTAGCCCGCTAGCATTACACGCGTGGCCGCGCCTATTGATCGTCTTTTTTACACCTGTATCACTGGCCCAGATCTGGCAAACAGGAGTGGCCCACCCAAGTGCCGTAAGTCCACGCTGATGTGGGCCAGATCATCTTTCCATGTGTGCCAGATGTGGGCCGGATCTGGGCCGACACAATGTTGCTATGTGGGGATAAACAGTATCTACACACATCTCTACATCATAGAGGGAGAGAGAGAAGGAGTGAATGAAGAAAGTAGATTGGAGTGTCTTGTGAGTGTTGTTTTCTGGCTGTTTTCTCCATCTGTAAAACCTCATGTTCTTCATTCACTCCTTCTCTCTCTCTCCCTCTATGATGTAGAGCTGTGTGTAGATCCTGTTCAGGAGGGTTTTATTCTCTTGGAGTTTGTTTCCTTCAAATAATATCTTGTTCTTATTCTTCATGCTGGTTTTATGCTTGTCTTTGACTCTCTGTAGGTCTCCAGTCTCCAGTGTGTGTCTCTGCAGGACTGCTTCAGTTTTGTCCTGATAGTGGGATGTAGAGAATGGCACAGATCTGATCAGCTCTTGTATCTCTGGCCTGCTGTAATAAAAAAAAATCATAAAAAAACCCAGCAATTGCAGTCATTAGAATAACCATGAAATAACATCAGAAATATATTAGTTACTATATATGATTTTAGATCCCTCTTCATGTTAAGCATATTCATTTTTTTTAATGCTATTTCTTTCTTTTTCTTATTTCTTTTTTTACTGAGTTGTTTCATTTAAATAATTGTTCATCTTAGATGCACTACAATAAATCAGCAAGTAACGGTTTATACTAACGGAGGGTCAGAGGTCACTGGTCCATCACTGAAATCTAAAAGATGCCTCATGGAGTCATTACTCTTCAGAGACACACCACTGGGTTCTGGAGACTCTGATCTCTGTATCTCCCTCCTGCTGATGCTGACAAATTACCCCCAAAAAATTGAATTTTGGAGCACTAGCTGTGCTGTATAACTAGAATGCTAATATACTTACACGTATTTATTAATTTAGCAGACACTTTTCATCAAAAGCCATTTATAATTAAGCAATACAAACAGGTAATTCAATAGAGATTTATTTTTATTTTTTATGCACAGACATTAAAAGAGAGCTGATGGTTTAACCAAATGTAGTCAAGTACTCATGGAGAATTTTTTAGACATGTCTTGAAAATTGTAAGGGACTAATCTGTTTGGAAAAGTTGGAAGATCGTTCCTCCAGTGAGGAACAGTGACAGTGAAAATTCAGGAAAGTGATTTTGTGCTTCTCTGTGAAGGTTCAGTATCTCCACTCACCCACTGCAGGCTTCTGGAATACACTGTAAATCACTTTTAATAAAAGCATCTGTCAATGCTGAAAGGGCCAGTGTGTCACCTGGGGTCAGAGGTCACTGTTGCATCACTGGATCCAGAGGGTCGACTCCTCATGGACTGATCACTCTTCACAGACACATAGCTGGATCCAGGAGATGGAGGACTCGTTTCAGAGGCAGTGTCCTCATCTTGTCTTTCAGTATGGAAACTCATTTTAGTTTTGTCCTACTCTCATTTCTCAAAACAAATTTCAGACCTTTTGTGATGAAACAGTAATTTTTAAAATAGTTTTCTGTAGTACGATGTTACAATACAGCTACATCAAAGTACATCTTAATTATTTTTAGAACGTTGACCTTCTCCATATTATAATGAACACATACAAATATATCTCGTAATCTCAAAAATATGGTAATTTAAAGGTTATTTGGGAATATGTGTTATTTTCTAAATATGTCAATAGGTTTAAACGTTGTACAGAACCTTTTTAATGCCCCTTTTTAACCCTTTAATGAACCTTTAACAGAACATGCGTGTCAAACTCTGTTCAATAAAAGACACTTCTATCCTCTTCTTCATCAAGCAAGTAAACAACAGAACATTTTAATTATTAGGGTTTTGGATAAACATGCCCAGTCACAAAAACATTCAAGCCATATGCTGTGTTTAAATTTCCTCATACCGTTGTGAAGGCACTGTCCATTCATAACAGATTATTTTGATCATCATAAACATAATTGCTTTTACTTAAACAAATATAAACAAATAGACTTTTAACCTAATGGGTTAGTTCACCCAAAAATGAAAATTTTGCAGTAATTACTCATCCTCATGTTGTTACAATCCTGTAAGACCTTCGTTCATCTTCGGAACACAAATTAAGATATTTTTGAGGAAATCTGAGAGCTGTCTCACCCCTCCATAGGCTGCTGTAATCACTATAGCCATCCCAGAAAGTTAGTAAAGACATTGTTAAAATAGCCCAAGTGACTACAGTGGCTCAACTTGTTTATCAAGCGACGAGAATACTTTGTGTGCACAAAAACAAAACAAAAATAACGACTTTATTCAACTCTTCATTTTCTTCTGTGTGGGCGGTTAAAATTGAGATTTGTGATTCAGGTCAAATGATGATTATGTCAAAACATAACCAACACCACCTGATCAACTTTTCTCTTCATCTGAGAGTTATAACTCAGATACAACAGCCAAACAAAATCTAAAGGTAATGATTTAAGGGTCAAGAACCCAACTAAAGCAAACACTGATAACCATAACGGTGTCTTAAAGGGGTCATATAATGACTCAAAAAACAGGTCACAGGTTTAATTCGTTTGAAGTACTTGTACTAAATGTTACACTCTTAGATGTAAGAAATAAATCCCTATTATCTCTAGCCTTGGCTACCATATATAGACCGCCTGGGCCTTACGCTGATTTCCTAAAAGAGTTTGCAGATTTTCTGTCAGACCTATTAGTCAATGTCGATAAAGCATTAATTGTTGGAGATTTTAACATACACGTAGATAATCCAAATGATGCGTTAGGGGCTGCGTTTACAGAATTATTAAACTCCTTTGGGGTCAAGCAAAACGTCACCGGACCAACTCATCGTCTTAATCATACACTCGATTTAATTATATCACATGGAACCAATCCAAGCGATATAGATATTATACCGCAAAGTCATGATGTCACTGATCATTACATGGTACTTGCATATTACGTACTGCTGAAATTTGTCATGTTGCGCCACGTTATCGACCAGGCAGAACAATCCTTCCAACCACTATAGATAGATTCTCAAATAGCTTACCTGATCTATCTCAGCTGCTCAGTGAACCCAAACAAACGGATGAACTAGAGGAAATGACTAGCACTATGAGCACCATTTTCTCTAGTACATTAGACATCGTTGCACCAATTAGATTAAAAAAGGTTAGAGAGAAAACTAAAGCGCCATGGTATAACAGTACTACGCATGTTATCAAGAGAGAAACTCGAAATTTAGAGCGTAAATGGAAACAAACTAATTTAGAGGTCTTTAGAATCGCGTGGAAAGACAGTATGTAACGTTATAAAAAGGCCCTAAAAGCGGCCAGCGCTGAGCACCTCCGAAAACTAATAGAAAACATCCAAAACAATCCAAGGTTTTTATTTAACACCGTGGCTAGACTAACAAATAAACACACGTCACCCGAACAAAATATCCCGTTACAGTTCAGTAGTAATGATTTCATGAACTTCTTCACTGAGAAAATAGAAAGCAACAGAACCACAATTGTAAACGTTCAATCTTCAATCACGCCTTATAATTCAGCTTCAATTATCACCATGAGACTTGCAGGACATTGCCGAAGGCATCGAGAGCTGCCAGCCAGCAAGCTGGTGCTATGGGAACCAACACATGGCCATCGGTCAAGAGGACGTCCCACGCTAACATACGTGGACATACTCAAGAGGGATACTGGAGCCCAGGGCACCAACGAACTGGCCAGATGCATGGAGAATAGGGATGACTGGAGGCAACGATGGAAGGCTCGTCTGAGGACGACCTAGAGAGATTATGTAATAAGTACACTTTATAAAAGTACACTTAAGTGCACTTTTTTTTCACAAGGGTTCCTCAATTCATAACCAGTATTCATCTCTGTATTGCATCATTATGACTTCCGGCAGACTAAAGGAGGGGGGAAAAAGAGCAGAGATTAAAATGAATGTAGTATACTTTGTTTAAGACACATTTAATTAGCACATAAATTGCTTTAAGAACACTTAAATCACAGGGACGTCTATCATTTTGTACAATTGCTGCCCCTGGAGTGAAAGAGCCTGTGTAAATACTGTGATACTCACTAATAAGGAGGATAAAGAGGATTATGAAGATTAGAACGAAGAGCACAATCGCAGCCAACAAAATGGCCCACATCTGCAAAATCAACAAACAAGTATATATTGTCATTTGGAGCCTATGATGGCGCTTTCAGATCAAAGCCGTTTCAAACAACTGGTATTCATCCATAGCCATCTTGCAATGTTTACTAATGACTTTGCCGTCACAGCGCTGTCGTCATCTGTTTAGCTCGCCTCTGGCCCGCCTATATCAGATAACCTGATGTGATTGGTGCAGCTCGGATACAAGGGCATATTTAATGAGCATCATTACTTGACGCCAGAGTAACTTCAACTTGTGCTCTCGCAAGAACTCTGGATTTCCAGGGTACATTACAGCTGCATGAAGAACAAAACTTCCAATCATCTCTAAAGCCTTAATATCTATTATAAAACGCATTTAAACTAAAGAGTGCATGGTATGAGTGCTGAACTCCCTTGTTTTACCTTGATGTTCTCCCACCAGTAATGTGTACGAAGATTGACTGCGGTGGCATGAAGTTCCACCGCACTCTGATGCAGGGAACCCAATCGCGGTGATCGCGGTGGTCGCGGTGGTCGTTGTGGTCGCGGTGATCGTGGTGATGGAGGTGAGCTCCTGATAAATGATGAAAAAATAAGAATCATTTTACCACAAAATGAAAGAAAAGCAGAAGATTTAACATTAAACAACGTCTAGACAAAGTTTTTGTTAATTGGGACAGATGCATTCATGACCTCGAGACTGGATTACTGTAATGCTTTTATTAGCTGGTTGTCCTGCATCCTCAATAAACAAGCTACAGTTAGTCCAAAATGCAGCGGCTAGAGTTCTTACTAGATCAAGAAAATATGATCATATAACACTAATTCTATCACATCTACACTGGTTACCTATTAAGTTCCGTATCAATTACAAAGTATTACTAATGACCTATAAAGCCCTAAATGGTTTAGCTCCTGGGTATTTAACGGAACTTCTATCGCCCTACAATCCATCGCGCTCTTTAAGATCACTAAATTCGAGGCTTATGGTCATTCCTAGGATATCTAAGACCACTAAAGGAGGGAGGGCATTTTCACATTTAGCTCCTAAACTCTGGAATGGCCTTCCTGATATTGTTCGAGGCTCAGATTCGCTATCCCAGTTTAAAACTAGATTAAAGACGCATCTCTTTAGCCAAGCATTCACATAATACTTACCTTTTATACTACAGTTGAATCAGATTGAATGCATTAATATTATGAACAGCAGCTATGCTAATTATTTCCCATCTGCTTTTCTGTTGTTATCTCGGGACGCTAGTCCCGAGGTAAATAGAGTTTGTCAGCTCCAGTTTGTATCCAGCCTCTCATGGAAACTTCAGATGCCCCAACACCCGTGCAGAGACGACTCGACGCCCGTGAGGAGACGACTCGACGCCCGTGAGGAGACGACTCGACGCCCGTGAGGGACGACTCGACGCCCGTGAGGAGTCATCCAAACTTTCAAACGTGCATCAGTGGGCTCCGACCCCGAAACTATGCTCTGAACTCTCTCTGAACTTTTCACACGCAAATGACGTATCAGGTGCAAGGTTTTCAGCGAATCAGCGATCAGAGAACTTTGTAGGCAGATCTTACAGCTGTGGGCCTTAAACTCCTCTTCTGTCATTAATACGCTGTGGTCTGGTCATCAACAGAAAATCAACGGATTGAGAGGGGAGAAAAATTGATTTTGGCGTGACATTTCTTGGTGTGCGTGAGAGCGTGAGATTGATGGCAACCCTGGTGTCACATGTAAAACACAAATGTGTAAAACACATTTCACATGTAAAATTACATACTGTATATGGTGTAATTTTACTTACATATTAGATTATGTTAGAAGCGATTACCAACGATTTTCACGACCTCTCCCGAGATCACTATGGCAACCAGTAGCGGCTTGTCAATAGAGAGCCTAAGTCCCTCCCCAGATAGCAAAAATCATCTGGCCTAGATCTGGCCCAGACACTTCGTAAGTTCTGGGCCAGATCCGCGCAACGGACCCGGGCCGGTGTCTTTTGGCACAACGGGCCAATACCGGCACGGATCCGTTTTTTCCTCATCTGGACCAGAACTGGGCCAGCTCCGGATTCCTTTATGGCGATTTGGCCTAGATGTGGGCCAGATCTGGTCCAGCTCTGTTTTGAATCTGGTCCAGAACCATGCCGGATCAGGGCCAGCTCATTTTGTTGACCGTACACACACACGCTAGTAATATACATATATATAGAATTTTCAAGAATCTTCTCATATACATGATATAATAGCTTATGGTCTTATGCCACTGATATTTTTTTCTGTTAGGTTTTAACATGAAATGCTTGAAAGTACTGATTTAGATGTAAAGGCAATTAATGTATTGAGCACTTTTGTACATTAAAATATCACTTGATAAACTAGTTAGCACCAACTCATAGCCACAACTTTACAATAATCATGCATTAAAAAAAATGTGGACAGAGTAAATTTGAATATTCAAGGGCCAGCTCATTTTGTAGACCGTACACACACACACTCGCTCTCTCTCTAAAAAGTATAAGAGGTATACATATCTAGAATTTCAAGAATCTTCTCACATGATCTAATATCTTATAGTCTTATACCACTGATATTTTTTCTGTTAGGTTTTAACATGAAATGCTTAGGCAACAAAAAGTTGAAAGTAGGCTTTAGAAGTTTACATGAAAATGTACACTTTACACTAAAATACCACCTGTGTTAGCACTAATTCCCAGCTGCCCACTACTTCACAATAATCATGCATTCGGAAAAAAACAAAACTCAACGCTGGCGATATATTATGCCCTAAATTAATACATGATTAACTAACTGTATTTTTCTATGTACATTTCTGAAATGCACTTTCTGTAAAGCTGCTTTGAAACAATGTGTATTGTGAAAAACGCTATACAAATAAATTTGAATTGAATTGAATTGAATTCCTGCGGTGCGAACACGCCGAAAACCGGGAACTTCCGCCAATAGTTCTAGGAACTATGAAAAGGTTCCTCTGGTGTGAAAGCCCTTAATGGCTCAGACTGCCACACTGAAAACAGGAGAGCCTCTCAGCCTGACAAATCCTGCACCCAGATCCTCTAGTTCTTCACCTTGAGGAAGCCAAACAACTTTTCTTAGAGGCCGAGGACAGATACCTATAAGCCTGTGGACCGAGAGATGTCAAAGGGTGAAGCGACCATCCTGTAGGATGCAGCATGGGCCGGCCAGTAGATGAACCTCTCTTTCTTTTGACCATCCATGTTGAACCTCACAGGGGATTGCAGTTATCAGGTGCAGTATGGATGCCCTGCTGAGATGCAGATCAGGAGGTCAGACTCCCCATCAAAATACTGCCTCAGGATGAGGACAGTGCCATTAACCTGAGAGTCTGATGTTGGGTTTCCACTCTACAAAACCACCAATAACAATACAGTGTAATTCAAGTACCCTCTCTTTCCTTGCTGATGTACGATGTTTAATTAAAATTCGAAATATTTTACAGTGTCTTTGTTATACATACTACATGTAGTTACTATAATATATTTATATATAAATGATGCATAATTACATGCAACTAATCCTACATCAATACGGAAAAGTGAAGTCTGGAATTGGCTATTTAGTCCATAACAATAAATGCCAATGAGAGTGAAATCAGTGATATATGCAATGTCCAAGAAGTGTCCAGTGTCCTCAAGCTGGTGGTCAGGTCTTCTGTAATGCTGGGAGAAACTCTGAGATGAAGGAGAGCAGGATCCAGAAGCAGTACAAGTTTTATTCAAAATAAAAATAAAGATAATTCAAATCAGGAACATAATTCAAACAGGGGAACCAGGAACCAGGAAACCAGAAACACAAAAACAAAACATCTTTGTCATGCGGTTGATTACCACAGAAAATGTTTACTCGTATTAAAATACCTGTTTATCTGGAACAAATGCTGTTGTAATTTGTCATCTGTAAGCTCTAAAGAAACTTATGACAGAAAACGACATGACTATTGGCCAGTCAAACACACTACACACCAGCTCTAACACTGATAATCCCTCGTGAAAAAGATGAATACTTTAGCATATTTTGAAAATAATACTTACAATAAGAACAACCTAGTGTAAACTGAATGTAATGTTTTTGGACACTTAATTGAAATTAAATGAAAATCTTTTATTGTTTAATTTTATATTAAATGCAATTAGCTGAACTTTAGAGTGTGCTTTGACCCAATTAAGCAGGACTTAAGTACATATGTATATGATATATAAATATATATAAATCATTTCATTATTATTTTGTCTTTAAAATATGGTTAAAGTGTGCTGCCAAATGTTGCAGCTGACAGAGTCAAATGCTAGAAAGAGTTACACAGATTCATTTAAGTTGCATGTAAAATAAATTTGGTGTTGGCGAGAAACTGGTGAGACTTGATGTAATCTGGGCGAATCAAAACACTTTCCACATGTCACAAATGCTGTTGATCAAGCTTCACTTAATAACTGGAAGCATTCTTTAGACTTCCTTAAGATCGTATCTTCAGTATGAATATCTTTCCGTATAAAATTTGACTAAGTACATTTGTTTCACTGGTAGATTTTGTATTTGGTTTATTTTTCCAACAGCCATATTCTCATATGCATATATGTAGATATGCTGCTTTTACTACATAAATACCAGTTGTGTGCGGTGGTGTTTTAAAATGAGGAGGCAAAGTCTGCACAGTTTTTATATACTGTATATCAGAAGTAAACTTATGTCAGTTACACTTAATTTTCCTGGTTAAATAATCATTGCAATTCTATTTTGTTTGTTTTTTTGCAATTAACATTCTATTAATTAAAACCAAGTATAAATTTCATCAAGTTTTATTTACGCATTTTACATTTATTCCAAAATAATAACTAAAATGTAAACAATATATTATTTGTGAACTAATGTTCAGCTTTTCTTTTTATTAGTCATCTTATTTTCAGCAGTCATCAAGCTTGAAGACTCAACACACTGAGACACGAAGATGTAACATTAATTTCCCTAAGCTAATTTCTCACTAAAAACCCCCACAGTCATTACGTTTTCAGGCAGTGGCGGCGCTGGGAATCATAGAATATCATAGAAGCTCCTCATCAACAACGATCATATTGGAGAGGAATGAAATATGAGGAAAAATACCGCAGACTTCATACACATCTCATCTCATCTCATCTCATCTCATCTCACATTGTCCTCTTGTAATCTGCTCTTGTAATCCATGAGTAACTACCCTGATCTTTTTGAACATTCACTCACATTATAAACAGAAAATAATATAGATTTTAATATAAAGTCTTGCACTTTGTTCACCCTAGCTAGCCTGATGATGAAAAAAATAAAGAGAAAAGGTTGTTTTCGATCTAAACATATAGATTTATGCGGCGTCTTTGACTGCTGTTAAAATTCTGTGTCAAGTTAAAAGTTCAACTGCTAGAAAACACCCGCTATCTTTTCCATTTTGTTTGTGTTTTAATAGCACTGTAATAGTTATTCTGTTATCTGTGTGTGAGTTTCGATTTCATGGACTTTTAGTTTGCATTCATCAGTTCCTGTTTTCAGTTTTCCCGCTACTTTTTTGTTGTCATGGTAACTAATATTATTTGCGATCATGTTCAGCAGTGTAATCGTTAATCACCTCGTTTGCCTGTGTATTTAAGTCCCTGTGTTTTTAGTTTCAGTTCAATTTGCACGCCCAAGAAAAAAATTCTAGAGCCGCCACTGTTTTCAGGCTATTTCAAGTTTGATTTTGACATGAAATAATACAGTGATATCTGAGTGGCTGAGTTGTTTACTAACTATTTAATTAGTCTTCCCATTAAAGGCATCATTAGCTATGTTTCCATCAACTTGTCAATCGAATTATCTGAAGTTCGGTAAAAAAAATCATGCGAATAAAGCTGGTGAAAGTGTGTTTCCATCAAACGGCTTTAAAGCGAATAAAAACCTGTGCGCAATGACGTCACATGCTGTTTTGCGATCAAATTGGTATATAGAATTGATTTGAGACATTTTAAGGTGTTTCCATTCATTTTCGCACTGAATCGCACAACATTTAAGCAAACATTTGCGAACAAAGTTTTGCTATACAAAATGGATCGCGCCATCTACCAACAAATAATCAATATTGCACAAGTTGTAATAGTGCAGAGTCCTGCACGGGTCCATTTTTGGAGACCCGCCCCCGCCCGTACCCGCAAAGTTCAGCATCAGATCTGACCCGTCCCCGCGATAAATCGTACACAAGCTAATATCATTCCATTTAAAGTGCTTTATTTTTTATCTCGCACCTCTCTCAACATCACAATAGCCTCATGAATGGGCTAATGAGCGCTAAAGTGCGCTTTGTTTTGGACCATTCAAGTAGCCTAGGCTACCTCCAGTTCACGCGCGGGCGCCTCTCCGTGTCCTGATTATTGCCTGCTATATTTAGCTCTTATTTATTAAATCCAGGAAAATGGTTGATTAACATTGATTAAAATTAAGATACAAATTAATACAAAACGAAATTCACTTTAAAGAAAGTCTTTCTACAAAAACAAACTTAATTAAAGCTGCAAGCAGCATTTATCGGGGGTTCAAGCAGTTAAGGCCTTTAAGGCCTTTAAGAACAAAAGCATCAAAAGTTATTAAGTTTTATTTAGCAAGCCCTTAACCACGGACATATATCATGAAAATGAACATATACACCCAATAC
>FLSR01001105.1:8463-70908 GCA_900092035.1 Leuciscus waleckii
TGTTTTAATTATTCTTTTTTCTTTTCATTATTTTAATTTCTTCTATGTAAAGCACTTTGAATTGCCATTGTGTATGAAATGTGCTATATAAATAAACTTGCCTTGCCTTGCCTTGCCTTGATCTCAGCACAGTATATTCACACAGATTGCCTGCTCATCCTCGAGTAAAGTCACTGTAAGCTACAAGTCTGTGTGTGTGTGTGTGTGTGTCGTCTTCACCTGCTGCACCACAGAAATGCTGATCTAACATCACGTTTATGCTTTGCTTTACGACTACACGAGCGAATAGCCGTGCATGTGCAAGTATATTATCTCAGCCGGCGACACAGTAGCCAGTCCTGCCATCCGTCAGACCCAAATCCCTCGTTTCCCTCACCTCCGCCGTCTCCCACAGGAGTGAGAGTGAACCCTGTCCTAATGGAGGTCACAGACCAGCTCGGAGATAATCACACACGATCACGGACAAATATCACAAAGAGAACGCTCAAGGCTAGCTGCTAACCACACAACAATTCATCAAACCCACAGCCGTGCACATGATGGCAGGCTTTTATGCAGAGTGAATTTCAGCAAAGGTTCAATCCTCGTAGTAAAACAACTAAGCAGGGATCAGATTATCAAGCATCATGAACCGCTCCCCCTCTCTCTCTCTTTCTGCTTATAATGGATTACTAATAATAAGATAGAGTCCTGAACAATGCCAGGATGAATTCCCCAGATGGCATTGCTGGGGTTTGATTTGAACACGCACCCACAATTGCATCTCTGCTTTTAATGCTCCGGTAAATCAAAACCTTTAAATCTGCCCGGCGGGCAGGATAAAGAATCGGGAAGGAAGAGACACAACCACGGTAAAACATTCTCATAATGTCATCTGCCAAAACTTATTCCCAAGCTGCATAATTACCTTTGCTATTTTTTACTGCCTGGCCTGTATTTAAATGAGAAATGCCAGGAAAGCAGATCATTAGCATCCCCTAATTACCAACTGATACATACATTAAATAAACAAATATGACAACCAGTGGTCTCACCTTCCCTTCTGACTCAGTGCTCAAGTGTGTGTTTTTGCTTTGCTATAAATCGAAGCTGGTGTGCATCTGTACGAGTTGTGCTTTGGCTTCACGTTCGAGGAGAGCGGCTTGATCTTGTGTCTCTGTGTGAGGTCTATACAGTATACATAGACTGGATCAAATACTGTTATTCTCTGGTGCTTTTAATGTACTTTTCTACATCAATTTTTAAATTCATCTCTCACTTGAGATTCTTCCTCTGTGTCTCTGGCATACTTGAGATTTACAAGGATGCTTTTCACTTAAATCCGTTCCTAAATGTTTTAGTGCTGAGAAAAGTGCAATGCTGACGGCATCATTTTTTGTTCTGCCAGACTGGAAGACCTGAGTCTGCTCACACTGAAATCAAAACCATTAATCAAGGAAGTTTCTCGGTTTCTCAAGGTTGATCAAGCTTTGCATGAAGTCACGAAAGCTGCAACCTTGGTTTAGGTTCATTAAGTCGAGGAATATTAAATATGAGGTAGAAGGATAGTTCACCTTAAGCATTCAGGACTGACTTTTCGTATTGCATTTTAAACAGAGGGTATTTAAAAGGAAAGGTCTTTGATGTACTGTTTGAATCAACTTTTCTTAAGCTTTTACGGTATGTTGAGAGTATTTTTCCTTCAGATGTGGCATTTCCCTAGAACTTTTTGGCAGGATAGAATAAACTTCTGTGGGACGAACTTCTTTTCGCGCATTTTTAAAGCTGTTAACAATGTGAATTGAAACCAGTGTTTCAGACGTCGGTTTTATTGGCAAAGATTGATTCTGACAGTGTCGCTGTGTGTGAGTTGCCCTTGAGAAAAATCTATCCTTCTCTTAAGTATTTGATTTATGAGGTGAATCTTGTCGGTGACGTTCGGAACGAGTCTACGCCTGATCAGAACTTTAAAACATCACTGTTTAGGACTGTGAAATACACATTTGAATCATTTTGGAATTTGAGACGGTTCTATGTTTTCTCTTTTGTTTAAAATAATAACTATTGTGGTTCAGTGGTTCATGGGAGCAAGTAGATTTCATTTCAAGTGCCAGAGTTTTCAAAGTAAAAAAGATTGATTATTTGTGGGTTGGTAACTGGACATAACTTTTACAAATCTAATCACGGTGCATTTACTGCAGTTATTGCAGGTTACGTTGTTACATCAGTAGATGGCGAAAAGTCATAAGTGAGTCTTTCGGATTCATTTTACTTAAAGGGGTGGTTGATTATGATTTGACTTTTCTAACTTTAGTTAGTGTGTAATGTTGCTGTTTGAGCATAAACAACATCTGCAAAATTACGAGGCTCAAAGTTCAAAGCAAAGGGAGATATTTGATTTTAAAGAAATCACTTTTTAATGACTACAACAAATGGCTGGTGAAGACTACACCACATTCCTCCAGGGTTAGTGACATCACCAACTAGGGTGACCACGTTGTGGTTTGCGTTGTACCGCACAGCATTTTCACTCCTTGTCCCACACGTCGCATATTGAGAATATGTCCCGCATTTTCATCAGAATAAGAAAACTTGCATGCGTTTTTTTGTCGTACAAATACAACAGCCATTTTTTAAATCCTATCCAATGGTTGGTAAGAAAGGAGTAAACACGGTCACTAGTAGGTTGTGAAGGCTGTCAATCAAAATGTGGACCGTTGATTCGTTCTATGTGTTCCCTGTCAGAAAACAAATGGATAATTCGGTCAAATAAAAAATTTATTTAACAGAATTGATCAACTTGTTGCCTGCTGTGGTTGTTCTAATTCTCATCCTTTCTAAAAAAATATGAACGTTTTTGGTTTAATATATAAGGCTGTATATAAGACTGTCAATGATCTGATTTCATGTTGTTTTATATGTTATTTGTTCATTATTAATTTTGTTGGATTTTAGTTGGACTTGGTCAGAACTGTTTCAAAAATAGTGAAGACATGTTAAAGAACAAATAATTTGTATCAGCTGAAAGGCAGAATACAAATGTTTTTATTAAGTTAGATAGACATTATATAACAGTTTCAGGTTATGTTTTGGTGTTGGTAACATGTCCACTTGTCCCACACAAACTTATAATCGTCCCACATTTGGTTTGTTTGATGGTGGTCACCCTATCACCAACCCTTATATTTACATAAACCCCGCCCCCTGAACACGATTTATAGATTACCAAGACAGAATATGCGAATCAATGACTAGATTAGAAGATAACTACACATCAGCTTCATAAATTCACCAACTAATCATTCAGAAATGTCCTGTTGCTTCTACATGTTGTCACTTCTTCTTGAGTCTCTCCATCATTGGCTGACTTCGATTTGAACATAAAAGGCTGAAAGTTTTTGAAATGTTCAGTGCATGTCTATGTGAAGTAAAAGGATACAAGCTCTTGAAGCTCCGCCCCCTGTGCCGGGAGCAGCAGCTCATTTGCATTTAAAGGGACAGACACAAAACGGTGCGTTTTTGCTCACCCTCAAAAAGTGACAACTTTAACATGCTATATAAAAATATCTGTTGGGTATTTTGAGCTAAAACTTCACACACACACTCTGGGGACATCAGAGATTTATTTTACATCTTGTGAAAAGGGCATTATAACACCCTTTTAAAACGATTTGTTAAAAAATGCTGTTTTATCCAGGAACT
Organism: Leuciscus waleckii; assembly: GCA_900092035.1. Classification (NCBI taxonomy): domain Eukaryota; kingdom Metazoa; phylum Chordata; class Actinopteri; order Cypriniformes; family Leuciscidae; genus Leuciscus; species Leuciscus waleckii. Next base: position 12,145 of record FLSR01001105.1, read on the forward strand.
AAACAAGTGACTGCCTTTATGAATGAAGCATTGAATCACTTACTCAACCGATTCTTTCAAAAACACTGAATCATTCAGCATCGAAACGCCTCTCTCTGGTTTCAACTTCTGTGGCTCGTTTGGAACTATTAGTTTGCTGAAGGTGAAACGTTGAGTATTAAATGTAACTATAACCTCTTGTTTTTTGAACTAATGTAGAAAAGCGATTTCACACAATTGTGGTGCTTTTCTTGCTACTCCAATAACATTTCTTTTGAAAAAGAAATGTTTTTTCGTTGCTAAAAATTAACAAGGGAAATTATCTTTAATTATGCAGGGGAACATGTTTGTGTATGAATTGCAGTGCATAATTCATCATACAATGAATAAATGTATCATTTCAGCTTCAAGATGAAAGATTATGAATGCATGCATGAATCAAACTCACTCGATGTGTAATATTTGGATCACACTGGCAACATTAATTTAGCATTTTCTCACACCAGAATTCAGCGGGTCTCACTGTTGGCACCAAATTACTTTTGTGAGTTTTGTTCACATGTTACTTGTGAAAGGTGTGTGTGTGAAAGTGCCAGATGACTCGCTTGCAGCCATGGAGTCTCCTCTTGACAATGAAGTGCAATCAAGCAAGAATAAACAAGAGCTATATAAATTGGAGGCAAGTTGTGAGATAGGATTTGTGAGATATTGTTAACTTGTAGAGCCACTTGTCAGATGTGGCCACAGTATGGTGGTGTGATGGTTATTTGCATACTTTAAAATTCACAGTAAGAAAGGAAGAGGAAGAAGTTTGAAATAGACAAGCTGCGTTATACAGTTAGGGAACATTTAGCCGAGAGAGGCGTTTAGATGAATATGTAAATATGTTCTGCACTTTCCTCTCATCAACAAAATAAACACACAACAAAAATAAATCAGAGGCGATTTCCATGTCACACCCACTTATTATGAAATTGCCATGGATTAATGGTTGTTCAAAGGTGTTTACCAGCTGGATTGGACTTTTCTAGAAAGTTTGCTTTGGCAAACTCCAAAAACAAACTCCTTTTGGCCTGATTTTGGCCTGATTTTGTCCGAAATGATGTCGCAACAGTTCGTTCTTTGAGTATATTGGGGTGTTAGTGTTGTCTTATCTGAATGCAAAAGTGCAAAATCTGTTTTTGTTGTCCACAGACATTTTATTCAATTGAAGTGACATTTTTCCACATGTGGTGTGGAGACACTGATATCGTTTTAAATGTGTTAAAGCTTTGTTTCGTTATCTTGAGATGGTGTGGTTCAGTCCAGAGAGATAAGAAAGGTCACATGTGAAGGAGGTTCCTTACATGTAACGCCAGTTAACATCCAATCATCATTAGATAGAGCAGTCTGCTCATGGTCATCAGGCTATTAGCTCTGGTCCATCAGAAGCTCACTGCAACAAATGCTTCCCTGCACCCCAAGGACAGTTTCGAACCTTTACACCTCCATCTCACACCAGAGCTAATGCTCTATATGCATAGTGACAGGAGGTAACCAGCCACATCTCCCCAGAGGAGGAGAAGACAGAATAATTAAAGAGCTACAGATCAAGTTGCTAGAACTGTCTCGGCTAGTCCAAAAGAATTGCATGGCGACTCGGCGAAAGTCACGACCCAGAGTGAACAACTGGAACAGTTCACCAAGTCTCAGCTTTATGCAGTTTAATGGGTCCTTGTGAGGTTATGACAGGTTGATCCATCACGTTACTCTGCACCATCTGTCAAACGATCAGACATTCTTCTCTCAGGTTCAAACGAGACTTGAGTAAGATAAATCTCAAATCTCAAAAGGATAGCTAGACCTGATGACCAAAGAAGGGCCAGTCAAAGAGACTGAAGTTAAGTGAATGGCAAATGAGGTGGAAATGATTCGTTCTACTAAGTGTGCGAATTAAACAATGACTTTCAGGGGGTCGATGTCTTAAAGGACATAAGACATTTTCAAGGCACATTTTCATTTTGCACAATCCAATAAATTATAATTATATATTTATTTTTTGACACCACAAAAACCAAATATCTTCCAGCCAAAAGTTTGGAATATGTAAATCTAAAATGAAATTATACATTTTTTGATATTTATGTTCTGTTAAAGTGGACCTATTCTGCTTTTCCCCCGTTGATCTGTCTTTAGTGTGTAATGTTGCTGTTTGAGAATGAAAAAGCTCCAGTTCTTCTCTATATCAGTGTCAGTGTTTCTGAACTCCTGAAACGCCTCCATTGTAGTCTTGAGTTTCTTCCAGGAACAAACACGTCACAATATTCCTCATTTAAATAATTAATGTGCATAATAAAGGGGCGGGGCTTGGTTGAGTTAGTTAGTAGTGTGTTAAACTGGCGGTTATGGTAAGGGGCGGAACATTTCCCAAACACACATTTGACCAATCACAACACACTGCTCCAGTCGACCAATCAGAGCACAGTGTGCTTTTCAGAAGGAGGGGCTTCATGAGACGGAAGTAAACAGAGCGTTACTGACAGACTGACAGGCTGAAACAAAGTCAAATATGGAGAAATAGTGTGTTTTTGAACATTCAAGCATGGAAAACTGTTCTAGAGCCTAAAATCAAGACTTTTACCTTTAGGTTATCATCTTTAATAAACAAATAATAATTAAATGTGTTGGTCTGCTTTTTGCTGCCAGGTGAAAATATGCAAGGCTTGATATATTATTAATATCAAATAATAAGGAAACAAGAATGATAATCCTTCCATATTTTACATTTCTGTCCACCCCTTGCCTAATAATCAGAGGTGGAAAGAGTACTGAAAATTTGTACTCAAGTACAAGTACCGTTACATTGCTGAAATAATACTCAATTACAAGTAAAAGTACTGGTGTCAAAAAAGTACTTAAGTAAAAGTACAAATTACTCTTCTCAAAAACTACTCAGAGTACTAGTTACTAGTTACTTTTTAGCTGGCGATAGTTAATGTATTACCAATAAATATTCAACCAAATCATAGATTTATGTAGAAAATAGCTACTTTTAACACGTTTTTTACCTTAGCCTATTGTCGAAGGACATTAATTAGTGGTCATTATACTGGAATTTCTAACTTCAATATGACACCTTGAAATATGTCAGTATTTTTAATACCATAGGGAAAACTATCACATACTAAATATTTTAATATCTACATTTTTGTCCATCCATTTTGTCAAGGCAATCATTATTTTCAAGCATCGAAAAGCACAACACTCATTGTAACAGTAATCTATTTGAATGGAAAAGTTTAATTCAAGTCTTCTGAAGAGACACGTCCACTTTATACAGTGAGATTTTAATTTAGGCTTGTGTTTACATATTTAAACATTGATCAATAACCATTACAATAATCTAACTTAAATATTTACTCACTCAGTGTATTTGTCTTTACAACAGGGTAACGTTAACTGTTGCAATAGCTCACACACAGCACAAGGAAGCTTGATTTCAAACTGAATTTAATTTGCAAAAAAGACTATATTTTTCATAACTTTTGACAACGTTTAATTCAAGAGCATGGAGAGATTGGAGCTGGACGTCATTTGAGTCTGCAGTGAGAACCACTTGGAGAGATTCGCGATTACACATGATATGACACAGTCCGAGAGCGCACACTCAATATCCGAGTCCAGTTCATTCGTATTATTGGAGAGCTCATCGCGTCCAGTTTTCTGCGATTACATGAATGTGCCCTCGCGTTACAATATTGCACTCGTGACATTTGCCATTAAAATATGCCATAGAAACTTGCAGGTATTAATAAAATTATGCATAATAGGCCTACCTGCAATCCCGCGCTGAGAGGAGGCGGGTGTGTCAAACTCGCTGTCGTTGAGATGAGAGAATGAGAACGCGCAGCTGGTATAGTATCGGTGTATTGGGCAAAATGAGTATTGACAGATATTGCAGTATTGACATGTATCAAAATATAGATAGTTTGACAATACTACTATGTAGATTGTTGTTGTTTCTCCAAACTTTTAGTCCAGCCATCAATCACTCTGAGCTCCTCGCCTCCTTCACTATGATCAGCTCTTCAAAACCTGCGACTGCGGCGGGGGATATCAGGGGGTTTATTGGTCCGTTTACGATCGAATTGCAAAATAAAATCCTAAAATCCAACTCTTAAAAAATAAATAAAAATAAACAGAAATGCAAACCAGTTTCATCATATAAGCACAAGAGGAAGATGCAGAAACTCAGTGGAGCTCAGAATTGATTCATCAGAATTAATTTCCCCGAACTTCATCTGAGGATATCTAAATGCTCTTCTGATGTTAGCATTGCTTTTTAACCACTTATTCTGCGAGCTGTAGGCAATAGGCTGCCGTATTTAATTCTGAGCACATCCCAGATCAGTAGCCCAGTCCGGTTCCAATGACACTTTGCCCACATTGATGTATTTCAGGTATTGCGAAGACACCAAAATGTACTGCATCTCATTACTTTATTGGCTCGGGCGACAAGAAAAGAAATTTCGGCCCAGCCATCCAGCCATCTGACGGCTGGGTTCAGGATCAGATAATGATCCAACATGAGTCACCAACACAACGAAAGCCACTTTTATAACAGCTGTGACCCTATTTTAAGAATGAGTTTGAACAGACTTTGAGACAGATTCTGTACCAGTTCTGCACACAAAATCATGAATAAAAATGCTCAACAGTGGCTCTATGTAAAGCAACCCTCTCTGAATACATGCATGCTGTCTATTCAGATCCCCAATTCGAATGCACGAGCAGTTATTTATCGTTCTCTGTGGATTTACACGCTGACAACTTAATCCTACAAATATGCCGAAGTGCAACCCTGCCCAGAGGCTCAAGAGTCTGTCCCGATGCTTTGTATCTGTCAGCATTCAGGTCACCTTCACGAATCCTTCAATACTGTCTAAGATAATCAAGTCTCGTGTGGGACTCTGAGACGTGCGTTTTAACACAGTCTTCCGAGTGAATACGGACACGTCCAGATGAGCCGTGCATTTCCACCTCAGGCCGGCTGGATCATAGATATCATATAATAAAGGCTAGATGTCTCGTCCGCGCTGCTGGCCAATGGAGGTCGACGTCCGCACACGGCGGCCATCTTGCCACAGGGAGCTCGCTCACTCGTAACATTGTGTTAATGGTGCATGTACCTTTTAAATAACCATAACTTGCTCAATTTTCCGTAAATCCGTCAAGATTTCAGCGAGATAAGAGGATTTGTGTTCGTGCTGATCACTCACCTTACATCAGATACCAGAGAGCTCGCCAGAAAGCTTCCCTGTGACAAGATGGCCGCCGGTGATGCCGTTCGAGACTCTGCTTTAAGACATCTAGCCTTATATGATTATCTATGGGCTGGATCACTGCGCTCGTAGACGATCATCAAATTCCAGAATATTATGTTTAACCCAACAGGAAAATAAAACATTAGCCTACGTGGAAAAGAATCATCCGATGATGGCATGCAATAAGTGCATAGTTAAGGTAACTAAAACTAAAAGCAACAATTTAAACCTTTAATAAAACTAGTCATGTCAGTGACCCTAAAAAAACCAGTGTTTGTTTGTTTGTTTGTTTATTTATTTATTTAGTTAGTTAGTTAGTGCATTCGAACATTAACTTAACAGGCTTACAGTACATAAGTGAAACTATACGACTTCACAGACTGAGATGTAACAACTGGTATTACCAAAGTACCAAAGTTTTAACTAAAGTACATTGAAAAAATCAATGTTCAACATAATTTTTACAAACATAAATACTGTAAAAATTACAACTCTCATTTCCCAGAAGTCACTGTTGGATGTTTACAGGAGATCATATTACATAGACATAACTGGGGTCCTTTGTTTACTACTTTGAAGGTTGTGATTATTAGTTGAAATTTGCTATCAGCCAATTTTCTCATTTCAGACTTCATTCATCAGTGTTTAATATTCTTAAGAGGCAGGAACATGACCACCGAATGTTGGACTCATAATGCAATTACTAAAATGTGAAGATGGAGAGGTTTTTATTCCAAGGCCTTGTTACATTGTAGCACTTTGACAGGCCTAATTCATCACATGGACATGAAAGCTGACATTATCTAGTTACTTCATTATCGAGGGCATTCAGAATCTGCACTGATACGCATGATTAGCACATGAAGAACTAGCAGCATGTACTTGAACTTATGTTAATGTGCTTTGATGTTTGATAGATCTTTCCATCTACATTATTTAGCAGGCACGTTTATCTGAGGCGACATACACACCAGGAATGCTACAGTAAGCGATTCAACCTTAAGGCAGTAGCAATAAGTTTCAAAAGAATAATGCTGAAAAACATACAAAGATATTTACCTGATCATAGCAACCGGCAAAGTTGAGGGATACCTGGGGTCCTTGTAGCATATGTTAGCAGTTTAGCTAGTGGTTTCAAGATTAGCAAATATAACTTTTTTATGTCAAGGATTAAGAATCTTCCTCTTTAGTATGTTGAGTTTGAGTATATATGTAGTAGTAATGTAATGGTTTATACACTCACCTAAAGGATTATTAGGAACACCATACTAATACTGTGTTTGACCCCATTTCGCCTTCAGAACTGCCTTAATTCTACGTGGCATTGATTCAACAAGGTGCTGAAAGCATTCTTTAGAAATGTTGGCCCATATTGATAGGATAGCATCTTGCAGCTGATGGAGATTTGTGGGATGCACATCCAGGGCACAAAGCTCCCGTTCCACCACATCCCAAAGAGGCTCTATTGGGTTGAGATCTGGTGACCGTGGGGGCCATTTTAGTACAGTGAACTCATTGTCATGTTCAAGAAACCAATTTGAAATGAGTCGAGCTTTGTGACATGGTGCATTATCCTACTGGAAGTAGCCATCAGAGGATGGGTACATGGTGGTCACAAAGGGATGGACATGGTCAGAAACAATGCTCAGGGAGGCCGTGGCATTTAAACGATGCCCAATTGGCACTAAGGGCCTAAAGTGTGCCAAGAAAACATCCCCCACACCATTACACCACCACCACCACCAGCCTGCACAGTGATAACAAGGCATGATGGATCCATGTTCTCATTCTGTTTACGCCAAATTCTGACTCATCAGACCAGGCAACATTTTTCCAGTCTTCAACTGTCCAATTTTGCTGAGCTCGTGCAAATTGTAGCAGGAGATTGTCTTGACCAGGACCACACCCCTAAATGCATTGAAGCAACTGCCATGTGATTGGTTGATTAGATAATTGCATTAATGACAAATTGAACAGGTGTTCCTAATAATCCTTTAGGTGAGTGTATATGCATTGGCTGTGTTTTGCATTGTTATATTAATGAACCAAAAGTCTGGTGCGTTTGATCGCACACAAATAATATTGTCTTATTTCTTTATATTTGTATTGATGAAGTTTGATTGTGCTCCGCATGTTTTAGCCCTCCAAAGTGATGGCTTATATTGTATATAATAAGTCTGCTGTGTTTGAAGAATCCCACACTGCTGTTGTGGTCCATTGCTTATTAAATGGGGAATGTATTTTACTATTAACTAATTGGATTTTTATTTATTTTTTGTCCCTAATGTTTTTTAAGCATTCTGAGAATGTTAATATGAATTCTGATGTAGATTGTATTGTAATCATGCATTTAATTGGTGCATTTCCACAGTAGTCAGTGTGTTGTGTTACGGTCAGAAAACTGATCTGATGGACATGCAGTTGTTTGTCTGATTGATGTTTTCTACACAATAGTTTTCACGTTACATCACACCGTTATACTGTAGGAATGCCCACCTGGAGGACAGAACAAGTCTGTCTCCTTTGACCGAGTCATTTTTACCATACTAAGCACTAACATTGATATTAACAGCTCAAATTCACTATACACCTTGATAATGATGCATGCTATGTAAAGGCGAGCTGGTGAACCCATTATATAAATGCAACACACAGTTTCTCATTAAGCATTTTTTCCATAGAACACCATTATAAAGAAAAATCAGCGTGTTGCATTCATATTCTGCCTCATCTGCTCGCCTGTATATAATATGCAATAAGGCGTATACTGAATTTGATTTAAATTGGCTGTTTTAGTAATTAAGGCACTTACATGTTTGTCACGAAGCGTTTTAGAAAGTCCCGCTGTTTTTAGTGATTGAAATACTGCTGTATACTTTGTTGACATATTTGTATTTTTCATCTTTTTGAGAGTTGATCGAAACATCCGTGGCTTGAAACCGATGGAAATTGAACAGGCCTGTGCTGCAGTTTGATGGATGGATGGATGGATGGATGGATGTTTTGACCTCCAGGTCACGTGACTGCAAACTATGAATACTTGATGCTGATTGCTACATCAATGTAACTGTAGTTTTATCCCGGTCATACAGGTATAATACACACGGTTTGCCATTCGCTGTAGTTCTTTCTGTGTTTGTTAAACTATATTGAGCTTTTTTTTTCAGTGTTTTTTACATACTAGTCCAACCAAAAGCACGTATGATAATACTAATTTGCTCTGTAGTATCGGTTAATGGCTGCAGGCAAAAGTAGTAGTTATAATATATATTGTTGCGTTGTTTGACCACTTGTCAGCTATTTAAGTTGTTGTCGTTGTCATTATTTGTAACTTATTCTCTGTCAAGCTGATATATATATATCTTAACATTCAATACTTAAGAGACAGGGCAAACATGAGGGCTTAACTGATCATTGGGTGTTCCTTGTCTTGTAATTAGTCTGTGTATTTAAGCCCTCATGTTTGCCATGTGTCTTTGTTAAGTATTGAATGTTTCCTGTCAAAGTTCTTGTTTTGAGTTTCCAGTTTCATGCCTCGTCATGCCTTTGTTTTGTTTGATCATGTTTTGTTAATACATTGTGTTTGGGTTCTCACTTCAACTTGCCTCCAGTGGACTAAATCATTACAATCTTCATCCTTTGTTGTTCCTGGAACAACATCCGGTAACACTTTTTTTTTTTTGAAGCCTTTGTATATAATGCATTTTAAAAGTATTTTTGAATGCATTAATTCTGCCCTGCAATGCATCTTATAATGTATTGTATGATATCATGAATAATTGTAACTCATATATATTAATACTTTGTACTCCTTTACAAATATAATACATTAAAACACATGACAAACAACCAGGACGGAATCTGCAAATATTATAATGAATTTTAACTTTGGTTACAATTTATTTATTTTTTGTGTGAAAAGATACAATGCATTGCAACATACATTATGAATAACTTTATATTGGATTATACATGTGCTATGTTGTTCTGGAAACCACTCTGGATAATGCATACATTCATAGCTACATATATCTGAATTCTTTCTGAATTTCCTGCTCTTAAGTGTGTGTTTTACAGCAGGCCATGCATGCTGAGCCATGACAAAAATGCTCTAAATTAATTTCCCATTATTCTATTTACAAAAGCATGAATTTAAATCTGATTTACAGAGGTTTCATTTATGAACAGTGGTCACTGAACTGCTTAGCCAAGGTACTGAATGAATTTATAGCATTTGTTCTGGGTAAAAGCCGAGGTGGGCTGCTCTCGGTCTAAAGCAGCGTGGGCTCAGGCTTGATGTAAGACGGGTTTAGGAAATAAAATACAGCAATTTCTTCCCAGCTGTGAAGATTAGCTACAGACACAGATTTCTAGGCAGGCTAGCCTTAGGAATGCAAATCAGAACTAATTTTAGAAGAACATCATGTTGTGACCATGCATGCGAATCCTCTGAAATGTTTTTTTTTTTTCTGACCATTCAAGATCTGGATTATTGTTATGAAATAAACTGTTGTTCATTAACAGAACTGTGATATTGTTTAAACACGAGTAAACGACTTTAAAGAAATCCCTCAGCAGGGATGTGAGTTGTTTAGATGCCGTTGCATTAGTTATGATCAGTGTTGATATCAGTGTTTTTAATGTTTTGCTGCATGTTTGCTTGATCTTAATTTTTAAAAATAAAAATGTATACAACAATTTAACCCTGTAAAGCCTGCACGTATGAAATGATAGTCAGAAAAATTAAATTTTAGTGAAATGGAACCGGTTTTAACCTTTAGACAAAATATATAAGAAAATCTAAAAAAACACTTTGCATATATATGTGTTGAGTATCATATTGAAACATCAGGCTTTTATGGCTCATATATTTTGATATAGTGAGAACATGAGTGGAGGAAAATAAATGCTCAATTTTATTCAGAGGCCCAGAGTGAGCAAAAATATGCAAGTTGGTGCAAATTCTGATATTTATAGGTACAAAAAGTAAGATTGAATTCTGATGTTTTAAAGGGGTGGTTAATGCCCTTTTCACAAGATATAAAATAAGTCTCTGATGTCCCCAGAGTGTGTGTGTGAAGTTTTAGCTTAAAATACCCCACAGATATGTTTATATAGCATGTTAAAGTTGTCACTTTTTGAGGGTGAGGAAAAACGCACCGTTTTGTGTGTTCCTTTAAATGCAAATGAGCTGCTGCTCCCGGCACAGGGAGTGGAGCTTCAAGAGTTTGTGTCCTTTTTGCTTACACACATGCACTGAACATTTAAAAAACATTTAGCCTTTTATGTTCAAACCGAAGTCATACGATGGAGAGACTCAAGAAGTCAACATGTAGAAGCAACAGGACATTTCTGAATGGTTAGTTGATGAAGTTATGTATCTGATGTGTAGTTATCTTCTAGTCATTGATTAGCATATTCTGTCTTGTTAATCTAAAAAATTGCGTTCCTTGGGCGGGGTTTATGTAAATTCTAGGGTTAGTGATGTCACTAACACGGGAGGAATGTGGTGTAGTCAGGTGTGTAAAAAAGCAATTTCTTTAAAAGCAAATATCTCCCTTTGCTTTGAACTTTGAGCGTTGTAACTTTGCAGATGTTGTTTATGATCAAACAGCAACATTACACACTAACTAAAGTTAGGAAAGTCAAATCATAATCAACCACCCCTTTAATCAATGAGATTTTGATAACAGTATAGCAGATGCTTACATAAAATGTCGTCACTATATCTGCCAATAATGTCTTAATAAGATGATATCTAAATGCGTAGTTTTATGATCAAAGCTTGTTAGTTGCACAATTCAATACAATGATGATTGAGAGATGAAGAAATAAACCTTCCTCAAAAGCTGATGATACTCACATTAAACATGATATTATGATAATAACTGATGTATGATAATCAAGTAAAGCGAAGCTGCTTCATTCCAGCTGAAATATTACTAACAATACATATATACATATATATGTATGGATAATCAAGTAAACTTCAGATGCTTCAGTCCAGAAACTGTTAATCTTGAAATATTACTAACAATATGAAAGTTATTCTTTTACTTTAGAAAAATCAGTAAAGACGATTTCATAGCAAAAAGACACGTAAGCCACGAGCTGAAGGTGGACAGTTATACTAAAAGGCTTTTTACTAGCAAAAAAAGTCTACATATGCTGTATGTTTATTCTGTATAATGAAAATGTGCTTTGTTTTCATTGTCATGTGTTCATTTCTAGGTCAGGTGTATGGAGGTTTGTAACCGCTCTCAATGAGTCTTTTCCTGCCTGTACAGTGGAGGGTTTTCAGGCATCGTTCATCATACAGCTCTGCCTCGAGTGCCAACCTCACTGTGAAAAATACACATGTCACAGTCGCTGCAAAGAGTCCTATCAAACTCTCAACTACTCTTTTTCTTTCTGTCTTTTTTTCTCCCACTCTGTCATCTGTCCTTTCTCTCTCTCTCGTTGGTCACAATCAGTGAGGCACAAGCTGTCTCCTTTTCTTTCATACATCTTTTGGTGAATGAAATACAGACATGAAAACTGCTTTATTTGCACCCTAAGGATGTGCTGCATTCGAGAAATTAGGAGTTGTAATGCTGTTACAGCATTTCTTTCTTCATAAATAAATCATTTTACCTCATTCAAACCCCATGACTTTATAGTCTATTAATTCATTATCAATCAAATCTAAGTTATGAGCAGTTTTATTCCTTACTGGGAAGTGAAAATTCTTCTGAATGCATTAATTCTCAGAAAAGAACAGAACAAAAATTCAGTCAGACTTGACGGACAGCAACTCCAAACACTGTTAGTAAATCTGGACCACATCAGCCGTATCCTGAAGACATTTCTGTGCTGCTAGAGTACAAAACACACACACACACACACACACAACACACACATATATATTATACAGTGTGTACATATATATATTGATATATTGGCTGGTTACTGTTGTAGATTTTTCCCTAAACCTAACTATCTGGGGCTTCTCCAAATCGACACCCAATTGATCTTATTACCTGAGGCGTCTCCAAATCGACACCAATACCTTTATCTGGGGCGTCTACAAATCGACACCCAATTCCTTAAACTGGAGCGTCTACTAATCGACACCCAATACCTTTATACTCTAGCTCTTGCGTCTTCAGTCGACAACTGGCCGAGTCTTACTCTAACTAACTTGCTTCCCTTAATTTAGCTTCCTTCCTAAACTACATTCCTGCACAGGAATAATCGACAAACAGACTCAAGCAAATGTCCTTTAAATGCTTTAATCACGGCCAGGAGATCTTCCCGAGCAGTTCTCAGGGAATCTCTCCCAAGAAGCAAGGCCGGAGGATCTCAGACAAATTCCATTGAGAATCCCACCAGAAAACACAGATACAACAGTTTTTATAGAATCGAGAAAACAAATAAGACTAACATGTCACCTTCAATATGATTGGTTCAATTGGTTCAAAAGCCACAACCTTTTCCCTCTGTCACTGGCACAAGCAGACTCTGATTTTTGTGATTACTTATCACAAGGTTTGAGAACTAGTCATCTGTCTAGTTTCACTTCCCTAATTGTTATTTACACACACACACACGCACACACGCACAATCAAAGTCACAAGTTTTCCCCAAAGAGATTGGAAACATTTAAAAGCATATGAATGTTGTTCCTGCAAGAAAAACAAATGTTATTTGATAAATTAAAGTTGATTAATTAAAAAAAAATCCATCACATTACTCTTAAAGGAATAGTTGACCCAACATGAAAACACTCTATTCCCTATTTAGTGGGCTGAATCATTGAATAAGTTTAACCTAAGTAAATGGATTTGTCTAATTCAAGAACAAATCATTGTGAAAGTGCCCCTATAATGCTATTTTAAAGTTTCCTAATTTTATTTTGGAGGTCTCCTGCAAAAAATGCATCCAAGGTAAAACATTTTCTCATAATATATGCATCACAGCATCAGCTCTTTTCTCTCAGTGTCTGAAACGCTTCGATCGAGGATTCAGTCTCTCTAAGCCCCGCCTCTCTGAGAGCTGCTCTGCTGTGATTGGTCAGAGAGCAAACACTCATTATCATATCTGAATCTCAGCTCTTGATCACAGTGATACGAACAGTAACGATGGTGTGGGTTTTACTGTATCAGTCTCATCAAAGTGGATTTGCTTTGTCAGCAGAAAACAGCGTCTTCTCGACACGAACAACACGAACCAAACTCTCCCAGTCTCAGATACACTACAGTGTTTGAGGGCGGAGCTAAGAGACGCTGCTCAGCCAATCAAGACCACATGCTGGCATTATGCAAATGTGTTACAAACCAGCTATCACTAGCACAATCATCAAAATGTCTACGTTTGCATTCTAGAGAAAACAAAAAAACTCATACAAGTTTTTCTGATATGCATTAAGGTCTAAAGAAATGCTGTCCTAAATAACGTTTTTTGTACCTTTTTGTATAGAGTAAATTTAGTTGTGGAAGTGATGCTTATTACATAAAAATAGTGTAGGTGAAAGAAATGATGTGCAATTATGTCTAAATATTGTGAAATTCTGAATGACACCAAAAAATAAATAAATATATATTGATGATGAAAAACATAATGGTGAGTAAATGATGCATTGTGTGCATGTCAGAGCTTCACGATCTGTGTAACTGCAACTTGGCCTGAGTTTGTGTCCTGTATATAATTTCTTCCATGGACTTTTGGCCTTGAGTCAATATGTGAATCAGCAGTTGAGGGTGTAAAAGCAGCTGTTGGAGCCACGGGCCTGAAGGCTCACCTTTACCCCGGCAGAAGGCAACACACCTGATTCAGTCTCTGCAAACCCCACAGGAGCAGTGGAGAGGTCAGAAGTAAACAGCCTCATGCATAATACTGAAGTTTAAGTATTCTGCATTACCCATGCTGTTCAGGAACAGGGATGCCAGCACTTATATCTGTATTTCAGCCTATTTACTCATCAGGGTGATTTCTGTGCATAGCCCTATACACACTGTAATTGTTCCTCATGGGGGCACAAGGTATTTTCAACAATATGATTTTGTTGCAATCTGGATCCAGAATGTTGATGTAGAAAGGGGCTATTATTATGGCAGCTGTACAGGTAAACAAGACATTTTACATTAATAATTGCAATTGAATACTTAATAAACCTGATCAATTCCATGATAATCAATTCAGTATTAGATCAAACAGATTCATAAACATTTGTACATCTGTAAAGTTGCTGATACGTAAATAATTAAAGATTAGATGTTGTCAATACACCGATATGGTATGTTTCAATGTCTATATAAATGTAAGTAATAGTGCATGTGGTAGAATCGCAATTTACATATTAATACATACAAATTAGGGCTTGCAAGACTATTGTATGGTCTAAAACGCATAAACAGCAATTGCGAGCAAGTTTTCTGTCATCTTTGCAGGAATGTATGAAGATTCTACAAGGGAACATTTCTCTTTAGCAACACAATGAAAGTAAATATCAGGCACAACAATGCCGGTATAACCATAGATATCTATCGGTACAATGTTCGTCACATGACTAAAGATCAGGGGGCCAATGTTTCGTAAAAAACTGAAGCTTCTCCAGGCGCCGCCAATGATTAGCAGACCATTAGCATTCCATTGACTCCCATTCATTTTGGCGTCACTTTGACAGCAAATAACTTTACATCTGAGGCGTTTAAAGACTCCGTTTATCCATTATTTATTTCTAAAGAAACACGAAAATGTATAAAATGCTCCATTACCTTGTATCTTACGTTATGGCCCCGTAGAAGCAGTATTTGTAAAAATAGGCTAACGATTGCATCATAACCACGTGACTCTCTGTCGCACAGTAGAGAAATTACCGTATGGACAGGAGGAGAAGCTCGCAGGCAATCAGGGGGACGTGGAGGCAAAATTCAAGGTTACTGTGCTGTAAAAATAGAGATAAGCTGCTGGACATGAATGGTTGCTGTTAGCTGTCCTTGCTTCAAAGACATTTGCTAGACATTGTGTGATTAAGGCTAAGGGGGTGACACTGTGTTGACAGCGTCATGCTGTATTGTTTTGCATGTGCCATTGTTTTCTTATCGTGATGATGGCCCTGCAGAATTGTTAAACACAAAAACTGGCATCACAGATGCACATTTATGGACAGCTAAAGCAATAAATCCTTTATACAAATTCCTTTATAAGGCAATGGCCTTTTCCCCTTGACATTAAATTGTACATATAAATGTTCTAGGGACATACAGGTGCTGGTCATAAAATTAGAATATCATCAAAAAGTTGATTTATTTCAAGAATTCAACTTAACAGGTGAAACTAATATATTATATAGACTCATTACATGCAAAGTGAGATATTTCAAGCCTTTATTTGTTATAATTTTGATGATTATGGCTTATAGCTTATGAAACCCACGAAATCAAAATCCCAGAAAATTAGAATATTACATGAAATCACACAGTAATTACACAGTAATACCATGGTCATTGAACCAGGTTTTGGTTCTTTTGGCAGTGTGGGCAGGTGCAAATCCTGCTGGAAAATGAAGGAAGCATGAAGTGCTCTGAATATGTCCTGGTAGACGGCTGCGTTGACTCTGGATTTAATAAAGCACAGTGGACCAAAGTCCTCTTTTCTGATGAGGGCAAATTTTGCATCTCATGTGGAAACCAAGGTCCCAGAGTCTGGGGGAAGAATGGAGAGGCACACAATCCAAGATGCTTGAAGTCCAGTGTGAAGTTTCCACAGTCTGTGTTGGTTTGGGGAGCACATGTCATCGGCTGGTGTTGGTCCACTGTGCTGTCCACTCAACGCAGAAGTCTACCAGGACATTTCCAGAGCACTTCATGCTTCCTTCAGCAGACAAGCTTTATGGAGATGCTGACTTCATTTTCCACCAGGATTTGCACCTGCCCACACTGCCAAAATAACTGTAAAGGGAAAGTATATTAATAAATATAAATATATTTATGTATATGTTATTATATATGTTATTATGTTTTCTACTTTCCTAGTCCTTTCCACAATAGAGTTTTGTTCATATTCCTGTGCTTGTCTTGGCACGTACACCACTAACAAGATAAGTTACCGTTTACTGTTGAGTGCATGGGGAAAGTTTAATCTTCCTTAATTTGATGACAGAAGTCAAAATGAAATTGCATTTGCTAAATTCTAATGAGAAATGGAGCAAATAATGAAATGACTCTGGAAAACAATTCACACTCACTTAATATGCAGTTTCCTCTGGTAAAGATCATTAATATGTTGCTCTCCTGTGGGTGACGTCTGAGGCACACTTGAATGGGTGTCGTAATGGAGCATAGTCAAGTACTGTGCACCGTATTGAATAAAGCCCCGGAGAAATGTACACACATACAAGGCTTGGTATCTGCGTGAGCGCTCAATAGTTTGTGAATCGATACAAAGCAGATGGCTTGGAGGAAAAAGATATGAGCAAATATTTTGATTGACAGCCCACGGCCTTAGTGATTTAACCCTTAAGAGTGTTGCAATTTCAAATAGAGTGACGGATGGGTAGAAACAGTAAAAATACAGTAGTACTGACTAACTCATTGAATTCATTCAGCAGCTGTGGTTGCAGAACTTTACTATTTAAAAAGAATATGAGAGCAAAATTTAAAGTTTTACAGATTGAAGCAAAATTTACAGTTCATTTCATTAACTGAAATAATGTAATTTTTTTAAATTATTAAAATCAGTTTAAAGTCTGGATGAAATCAAAATTGACAGTTATTGTTGTTTATGGAATATTGCAGTGTTTATAATAATAAATGATTTATCCGTGCACATCATTATTGTTTTAAATTCATGTTCCTTGTAATCTTGATTCAGAATAACTTCCCCTCCCTCTGGATATGTCTGCTGTTTTTTTACACCGTTAACCACCAGATGGTCCTGTAAACCCTCTTGACGAAGAGCATCTCAGGAACTGCACTCCTGTGGTTCAAGTCTTCCCTCTCAGCAGGTCCTTCAGGGTGTCGTGAAGAGGTGAAGTGTCTAAGACCCAACATCTGTCTACTGGAGTGCCTCAGGGCTCAGTGCTGGGACCGCTTCTCTTCTCCATCTACATCTCATCACTAGGATCTGTCATTCAGAAACATGGTTTTTCCCATCACTGTTATCATCTAGCTACTGGAGTGCCTCAGGGCTCAGTGCTGGGACCGCTTCTCTTCTCCATCTACATCTCATCACTAGGATCTGTCATTCAGAAACATGGTTTTTCCCATCACTGTTATCATCTGTCAACTGGAGTGCCTCAGGGCTCAGTGCTGGGACCGCTTCTCTGCTTGCAATCTCGGCCAGCCAACACATCATCACAACTTCTCCATTCAGCTTGACTCATCAACCATAAATCCATCCAGGACAGCCAGGAACCTTGGATTTGTTATTGATGATCAGTTCAACTTCACAGACCACATTGCTAGATCTGCCCGGTCCTGCATTTTTACCTTACACAACATCAGGAGGATCAGGCCCTTCCTATCGGAGCTACACAACTCCTTGTCCAAGCTCTTGTTCTATCCAGACCAGACTATTGTATCTGCTCGCATCAAATTTAAGGCACTGATGTTTGCCTACAGAACAACCACTGGCTCTGCACCCCTGTACCTAAACTCACTACTTGAGATCTGTGTGCCTCCAGAAGCTTGAATTCGGCAAGTGAACAGCGTCTGTGGTGCATCATCTCAAAGAGAACAAAATCACTATCATGGACCTTCATCTGGACTGTTCCCTGCTGGAGGATTGACCAGCCCAACTCAACCTGAGGTGCTGAATCTTTAGCCATTTTCAAGAAACTGCTGCAGACACATCTTTTTTTCATCAACACTTGACACATTAATACTAACACTTACTATTCTATATCTATTTAAAAACTTGACTAGTCACAGCACTTGCATATTGTTGCCATATTGTTGGTTTGATTGCTACTATTGCCTCCACATTTGTAAGTCACTTTGGATATAAGCATCTGCTTAATTATTAAATATGAATGTAAATGTTGCAGCGATGTCTCTTCTCTGATGATGAGGGCGGGGCAACCTGTCACTCACATGAGATCCACCAATAGCAAACCACAACCATCCAATCAATTCCTCACAGACAAAATCAAGCCCCACCTAGTTCCAGAAGCGTTTCACTCGGATACACGGCACAACAGGAAAGAAAAGAAATTCATTTTTTACAGTGTACAACAGTCTGAATATTTCTACATGTTTACTAGTTGATCGGCTTAAATCTTTAACTCTGATTACTAAACCATTGTTGTTCAGATCCCACAGTAAAGCAAGTTTTGATTTACAAACTGAGGTTTATTCCAGGTGTAGCTCTACTGCACATTCAATACAAACTCAACTATTGTTCAAACGTATGTCAAATTGCACAAGTCTAGCGTTTCAAACAATGCCTAAGGACAAGAGACGTCCGAGCGCCCACTCGAATGTCAAAGGGAAATTTAGATGGACGGTATGGAAGAGGGGAAGATGAGCCACCTGTGATGAGGCCAGTGTTTACAGCCACTGTGCTGGAAAAGACCATTACCCAGACCTTCCTCGGCAGCTTCTGCAGGGAAAATGTGCACGCTTTATTTAACAGTTCAATCAAGGCCCATCTAAGAGCTTAATGGAGCAGAAATACCAAAAGCCAACAGTTGTTATGGAGTTGCATTACCTGTCTGACCTTTTGGCTATATATCTCATAGAGCGCTAGTCTTTCTCCAGGGATTGTTAAAGTGTGTAGAGGCACCTCACAACCACTGTCTATTACTATCAGCAGTATAATTATTGTTATTATTCAAAATGAAATGTTCGTCTTTTAACCAATGATTCTGTTAATTAGTAGTTTTTGCAAGCTTTCGCTCATAGTCATACGCAATTTACAAATCAATAAGTGTAAGTGTTAAGTGTTACATCTTGTCTCATAGATCAACCTGCACTGTTTCTGCTACAGATGTGAATAATATGGCTTGTTATTAGAGATCAGACATAAAAAAAAAAAAAAACAAATGTGATTCACGACGTTGGAGGAAACGGAGCCATTTCTAGTGAGCTACATTAGGTTTTCTTTAGAAACTCTAGTTTGATGATTTGTGCTTTGATGAGGCAGAGGTTCTTGGGATTTTCATGTAAACTAAAGTTTAATGTGAAGACATATGTAGTTTTTTATGTAATAGTATGAGTGCTGTGCTTGTACTGTCTGTTCTTTAACAGGGAAGAGAAAAATAGGACATTCGGCTGGATTTTTGCATCATCAGCATTTGATGGCAACATAAAGTAATATTCATTTTAAATAAATAAATATACACACACATCCCAAACATACATAAATAATAACTACATAAATAATGAAAATCCAATGTTCTGAAATAGCTGCACAAGCAAAAAAAAAAAAAAAAAAAAGGTTAAACTTTAAAAAAGAGGACCTGAACTGTCTGAAGAATTAAAAAAAGTAACAGCACACCTCCCAACAAGCCACATGGTTTCTGCTGTACCGTACATCCGCCTTGGCCGTACAGCAAAATAATGAAAATCCAATGTTCTGAAATAGCTGCACAAGCAAAAAAAAAAAAAAAAAGGGTAAACTTTTAAAAAAAGGACCCGAAATTAACCCCAAATTCTTTAATAAAGAGGACCTGAACTTAACCACTAATTTTAAAATGGAATATATTGGGTTCATAACAAGCATCACACTGTTACAGGAAGCATTTTATTAATGAGACAGATGGTCGACCACAATGGATCATCCAGTTGACGGCTGCGAAAAAAAAAAAAAAGGAGAAATGTCACCTTCTGATAATATTTACCATGTTCTGAGAAATGTCACCTTCGATAATATTTACCATGTTCTGTCTTGCCTTTCCCTCATGCATACAGTATATTTTATTTTTGAGATGGCCTGTAACAACATTCATTCCATAAAACCCCAGGAACGATGACTCAAAAATACATGAGCATATGAAAAGTGTTCCTGTATTCCTCAGCTGACAGGGAACGCTCTCTGAACTGTGGATAACGTTTTGCCAAGGTTCCCATGAACAAACCTTATTCCAGTAACGTTAATAGAATGTTCATTCAAAGTTATTTGGTCCTAAATAATGTTTTTAAAACATTGGAATAAAAACATTTATACATCAATCATAGAATTAGTTTTGTACACGTTTTACTTTGATGTTCGTTTATTTAATTTTTAAAATGTTACCATTTGTGTAACTTATGGAAGCTTGTTTCTGCTTGTTTTTTTTCTTGCAATTCAGAATTTTTTTCTTGCAATTGCGAATTTATATCACACAATTCTGAGGGGGGAAAAAGTCAGAATTGTGAGATAAAAAGTCATTACCTTTTTTAATTTGTATTCAGTGGCGGAAACATGCTTCCTAACCAGGGATGGAAATTAGCACCCGCCACCAGCCAAATGCGGGTGATTTTGTGATGTGGCAATGAGTCCTGTATATTTAAAATAGCTCGTCATGTTGTTATTGTGAGTAATGTTAACTAAGTAACTACAGTAATCAATTACTAACAAACTATTGTTTAGTGTTAATCTTTGTTTATAGTTAAAGGGATACTCCACTTTAAAATGAAAATTCTGTCATCATATACTCACCCTCATGTTGTTTCAATCCTGTATGAATTTCTTTCTTCTGCTGAACAGAAAGGAAGATATTTAGAAGAATGTCAGTAACGAGACAGTTTCTGGTCTCATTGACTTCCATAGTATATTTTTTTCCTACTATGGAAGTCAATGGGACCAGAAACTTTCTGGTTACTGATATTCTTCTAAATATCTTCCTTTCTGTTCAGCAGAAGAAAGAAATTCATACAGGTTTCAATCAACATGAGGGTGAGTATATGATGACAGAATTTTCATTTTAAAGTGGAGTATCCCTTTAAGTATTGTAGATCTTGTACTATTAATTTTCACATGCAGTTACATTGTCGGTTAAAAACAAGAAAGTGGCTGGTAAAAACATTGAGTGGCTGGTAGATTTTGAAATCCACCAGCCACAGTGGCCGGTGGACAAAAAAGTTATTTTCCATCCCTGTTCCTAACATTCCCATTATTATTGCAGAATGATACAATGAAATGTACTGTTTGCAAAACCAGGATGAAATGTGTGTTTATATATACAGTACTGTGCAAAAGTCTTAGGCATGTTAATTTTGTCACTATTGTCACGTTGTGGGTTGTTCCTTGTTCCTGTTTCATTTATGTCATGTGCCATGTGTTCCCTTGTCTGATGTGTCATGTTGTCATTGGTTCATTGTTTCATTGTTCACAGGTATCCCTTGTCTAGTCGTTAGTCTTGGTTATTTAAGCCCTGACATGTTTGCCCTGTGTCTTTGTCTAGTATTGAATGTTTCTAGTTGTGAATGTTTCTTGTCCAGGTTTTTTGTTCTTGTTTTGAGTGTCCAGTCCACGTAAATATGTAAATAAGGCGTCTCCGGTTGAGTACACAGACCTGTAGTCTGCCATTGTTATCCGGTTGTCAAGTACTCGTGCATACAACAGACTGAACACGTTATATGCATGCGCATCATGACATTATATTCACAAATTCTTGTTTTTGTAGTTTACATGGAGACAATAATGATATTGTAGCTTGCAGTTTGAAACCCATTTTCAAAAGTTTGTGTTTTCAGACCCAAACTGCAGTTGTCATGTAAATAAATGGACAAAACGCATACAAAGTTTTCAGTTGAAACCGGTGTCTTGTATAATGCCCCTTAATGTATGTTAGCAAAACTGAGAACACATTTTTGTTAGCTCGTCATGCAAATTATTGAAGAAGAAGTGCACTCTTCCTTGCTTCTGTAGTCTAATAATACGATTGTTGTGTTCTGCATGTTTGCTTTGTGCGGCTGAGCATCTTTTTCTCTGTGAAATGGTGATTGCACGGTCACGTATTGGTGGAATAATGACGACACGTGTCAGTAACGAAAAGCTGATCAGGAGGGAGGACAAAAGAAACAACAGCATCACCCGGGCCTGTTTTCTTCTGATATATAAGGTGAATTAAACGGGACAATCTTTGAATGCGGCCGTACACATATAATATGCATGCAGAGGGGATGAGCACAACAATGCTGATGAATAAGGGTCATTGTGCAGTTTTTATGAGGTCAAGCTCGCCGGGAACATTAAACTTCACAGCTTCCCTATATATAATACAGCCATTGTAAAGTAAAATCCAATAGAGGCTTAAATTAACTTATGAGTTTCTACTGAAACAACCTTTCATTTCCAAGAGCTTCTATAAGTGTCTGAGACTTTGACATTTCCTTCACAGTGCTCCACTTTGAGTGTGCGCGATATATTGAATTATTTAAATTATTGATATTGCTTTAGAATTAGAATTTGACCAAATTCATTCACATGATTTGGCCCTTTAATACTTCAGAACCTTGCAGTTGCGACCTGTAAAACCCATTTTTTGGACATGTTTTGGTCTTATTTGAACATAAGTGGTGTTTCATGTGGACTAATGTGTTTGTTTTCAACTTTGATTGCTATGCCTGTTCTATATTTGTACCTTTTAACATGACTGGAAGTTTGTTCCTGTTTTGTTTTTATATTCCCAATATATTTGTTATTATTTTCCAAACAAACTGTTATGGATTTTTAAACAGTCTCTCATGAAAGTTATGCATGACATTTATGAGATGTGCACTGGAACCTTTTAAATGTCAATATGCAAATTCTAATGCTAATCCATATTATATTCCTAGTTCACTTTAGACATTCTACTTTTAGTAACCTTGCAACTATGTCAGCTAAGTCTCATTACAGTATTAGTAGACTGTTCTAGGGTTCTGGGCTGCGTTTCCCGATAACGTTGTCTCTTAGCACGCTATGAAGACTCTTTGGGCCCTATTTTAACGATCTGAACGCTGTTGCTATTATACCGGTGGGATAAATGACTCTTGCGCCCGATGCAAATCTAAAATGTGTTGGTCTGAAGTAGCTTCATTATTCATAGGTGTGGTTTGGGCGTAACGTGAAGTAAACCAATCAGAGCGACATCTCACATTCCCTTTAAGAGCAGGCGCGCTTGTTCCATGGCGGATTGCTATTATAACGGCGGATTTGCCAGACGCACGCCAGGAGCGGTTCACAAGACAGGGCCCTTAAGGTATAACTTAATTAAAGGTATACCAATACTAGGCATGTTCCCTGAACCATACCTTAGGAGGCTGCTTAAGATATTCCTTCTTCTGTGCGACGTTACCCGGTGCTGTCCGTGGCGATGCTGCTGAATCTGCTGATATCGATGGCTCGAGAATCAACTATTCTCTCGTGCAGGGGCTGCTTCACTGTGTTATGTGAGAAAGCGGTGTTCTTTATAAAAGAAGCACTTCAGAAATAGTTGAAGTTGCATTTATTAGGACTCATGGGATATTATAAAAAATAATCCAAACTATAATAGCCTAGCCTACATATTTTAAAATTGTATCATATATTGCTGCCACAATAACCATTTCAAATGTTTACGTGCTTCTTCTCTTTCCCATTTTTGTTCGCTGAGTGGAGCTGTGATGAAGTTCTTGTAGATACTTTCCAGCATTTCAGTAAGTGTACATCTTACGTACGGTGCTCGGATCAAAAAGGATTTAAACAGTGAATTTTGAATGTCTTCTTGTAAACTCAGAGATGTGGATCCAGACGGCACACTGAATCCCCACACGACCTGCTTGTCAAAAAACAGTAGGTACTAATTTGGCCAGGGATTTGTACGTGGGTTGGGTGAGAAAAAACACTGACATTATGGATGTTGATGGCAATAAAATCACCGACTTACCCCTGTAGCCTAAATGTTTAAAATACCGTACGAGCCCATGAGAAACAATTAGTGTCCGAATAAGACTTAACTGACAGTAGCGTATGCTTTCACTGGCCTCTGAAGGCACTCCGCGGATGGCGCCGTCTTTTAGCACAACTATTCGCTATATCGCTGCCATAGTTTGAGCAAACTCCCCACCACAATCATTCCCTTTAAATAGACTATTAAGCCTTTAATGGTTTGCCAGCTGATGTACCTTTGGATAATATAATTAAAGATCTAACAACAATCAGTGTAATGACAATTTTATTCTTTGCATGAAAACACCTGAATTAGCCTAATTGAACACTGTCTGGGTGTATTAAAACTTCAGGATTATATTTGTTTAGACCTGCAACAGTGATGAGGTGAAGCTAAGAGCGGTCCAGACCAACCTTACGAACGTATGACTTACAGAAGGTATACTTAACTAAGAACGTTTCGGGAAACACATATTATCGATAAGGTACAGCTTTAGGTGTAACTTAAGAACGACGTATCGTTAAGGAGGTTTCAGGAAACCCAGCCCAGGTTAGTAGAATAAGTTGACGTGTTGTAAAGTTACTTATAGTCAGTCAGGGGAATGTCTGTTGAGGGTCATCAGAATAAAGAGTTATCAGATATTAATCAGACAGTCTACTAATACTATAATGACTGCTAGTTGACATGAAGCTGCAAAGTTATAGTCAGTAGAATATAAAAGTGGACCATCGAAACAAAGTTTTGTTACCTTTGACAATGTTCCACAGATGAAAAGAAAGTCACAGGTTTGGAACGACATCAGAGTATTTGATTAATTTTGGTTTAAGTTTATATTTTCTAGAAGATGAAGGTGCTTGTTTATTACCACATTCCATGAATCACCATGGGCAAGGTTTTTTGGTTGCATTTCTGGGTTAACATGAATACTTGTGATTTTGAGCTTGGAAATTATGTTAAATTATAAATGCATAAGGCGTCCTTTCTGAATCTTAGCTGGAGTTTGCAGTAAACAATTAATAACAATCACTCCGGCATGCATCTTTAATGAGACAGAGAGTGAACTGTAAACTCTGCACTTCCAGTAGACACCAGTATTATTCAACAGTCCATTCCCAGCTCAACCTTCACTGGTTTATTCCTCCTTCGGCCCAGAGACACGTCTGCTGTATTTCTTCATTCATGTTCTTTGACCTGAGAGAAGAAGGGTGCATGGACACATATACACAATTATTTTTACAGCTAATGTGCTCAATCAAACATCCACTAAAGCCCATTTGGGATGCATCGTCCTTGGCCTTTATTGTGCCACAAATGGGGGTCAGAATGGGGGTCAGAGAAAATACATTTATTGAATGTCTTGGCATGGTGCCCAAAATCAAATGGCGAATTGTGGTTCTACCAGGGAGATTGTATAAAGATGAGATTAATATGTACAGCTACGGCCACTGGATTATAATAACAAATAATGTAATTTGCTAAAATTATGCTTCATAAATCTGAAAGGTTCCACTTGGGAAGTTTAAATTTGCTTAGCGTTTCATTGGCAGATATTTGAAACTGTAGAGCCTGGGAGTGTTTGTAGATCAACACTTCATAAGTACTGCATAAATCAGCAGGTTGATTATTTCTACTTCACACGGACCGTCCTCATACAGTGTGCGTCTTCTTAGAAAACAACACATTAGAAAAGACTAGAGCCGTAGTTTTAAAGCAGGGGAACTATTAGCAGGGAATGTCTTTTCTCTTTGTTTGAAGGCATTTGTATCTCTTACCACTAACTGCTATTCATTTACTGTGACTGTGAATTGTATCTTCCACTAAACAGAAGCAATAGCCACTTCTAAATTCTAATGAACGGGAATGAGATGATGGGCTGCGTAAATCAACCCGATCTCATGAAATGCGTCTCTATAGCACGCATTGTGTTTATCGTGCAATTTACACGCGAAAATGAGTTTTTACGTGCATAATATGATAAACACTGTAAACCCCTTGGGTAGGATTAGAGGTGTGGGGTAGGTGCGTATTACACGCCATAAAGTGTGCATCATATACCACGTGAAAACTGCGTATCATATGCATGTAAAAACGAAATAATATGCGTGCTATACATGCATTTCATGAGATCTCTGTGCATTGGAAGCTTTAATTTTATGCATTATTTATTCATGCAAAGAGCATGGAACAAGCATTAATTGCCAGTTTATGACCATTTGCTGGTCTAGAATTTGTGCTGTTTTATGTTTTTTGTTTTTGTTAAACTGGGCATTTATCAGTGACTTTGTTTAGTTGCACTGATGCTGGTCTGATCTGAATAAGATCCAATAGTAAAGTAGCCTATAAATGTTTGATTATACATAACCTTAGCACCGCAGGCCAATTGGAAATATCAATTTACATGTCCATTACATGTAATCTGAACAAAATACACATCCGAGTGCATGTTTGGTAAATAAATTCAGAGGAACCCGTGTCAACGTGCATTAAACAGGTTGTAATTTTTGCACCATTTTTGTCCATCTTAGTGAGTTGAATAACTAGACATCTTTGGATGTGTAGCAGAGTATGGCACGAGAGAGTCGTCTGGCATTGCAGGCCACATAAATGCAAGGTATATTGAATTTAATTGTGAAACTACTTGAATTCACAGGCTTACATGGCAATTATTTTTCGCGCTCATTGGAAAAACGAGTGTGTGAGGATACGATTCTGTGAGATAAAAACACATTTGCTGAAGTAACCATGCAATGTAATCTTGTTCTTCAAGTGTGTGAGCTCTTTTATCGTGACCGTACCTGAGCGCTTCACATCACCTGTGCTGTGCAAGTTTACTACATCAGAAAACACAATTACACGGAGATGGTTATGCGATCCAAACATCAACATGTGTTTGTTTACAAATCATACACTATGGTAAAAGTGTTTTGAGCTCATAACACAATACTGGGCAAGGAACTGCAAGATATAAAACTTTATTAATCGATAATCCAGCTCTGTAATCATAATTAGTGTGAAAAGGAATATTAAAGTTGATGCTGTTTCTCTACTATACCACCATAGTGTTCATATCAGCATGTTTTTCCAGTTTTAGGTAGAGACGCATTTTCAAATGAGCCTGTGTTGATTATTTCCCCAACTTTGGTGTTTATACAAGTTTTTCATTAAAATCAAGCTGTTATAGTTGGATTATCAACTGGATTTAGGGTGCATCTAAACAAAGCTATTGGTTTCGGAGACAAATGTGCAATTTCCCATTAAGCTGTGGTGCTTTTTCTTTTCATTTGTACCTGCTGTTATTGGCCTAAATGAGGAGGGGTGATGGTTATTTGTATAAGGAGTTTGTTCCTCTGTTTGATGAGACACCAAACAGCGCCACGACCCACAGTGAAAGAACTGAAACGAGTCTGAGAGCCTCGCAGCTGGGAAGCACACAATTACTCTTTCCTCTGCAATCAAACGCAATTATCTTTTCAGTTTTGTGTGTTGCGTTGTCAGTGTGCTCGATTTTTTTATTTTATTTCTTCTTCATGGCCCTCTGAATTGTCCTTTATTAGTAGTCCTTTATTTGCTGTATAGACAGTGGCCGGGAAGCTGTGTAATAAAGTCATTCTTCTACCTCGTATATGCAACTGCGCTTATGAATACTTGAATTGGGAGGGCTTTAACTCACACCTCTATATCTGGGCTCGATCGCAAGCTGTCGACACTATAACACTCCTGTGAATCTGACTCACAGGAATGTTGTGAGATTACACCATATTGGTGGTTTTATTTAGAAACATGTCATTTAAAGTAGAGATCTCTGAGCAGCTGAGGGAATACCGGGTTACAATAATGAATATTCCCATGCGATAAAGAAATCCCTGACAAACCTGCAACCAAAGGCACATTTGACCTTTTCTTACATTCTGCTGCATATTTAGATAATGCAATTAGCAGAATTTGTCTTAACAGACCAATAGTGGATTCTTAAATTACCATGGATTACGTTTGCAATTTTTGTGTGACTCTGAGTGTAAAGAAATGCCAGCTCAAATTACAGAGTCTGGAGAGCGTTTTAATGGAGAGCTCCTGTGTAAAGAAATGCAGAATGTTTGTTTATGCTTGGGTCAGACTCAAACGCTCCATCAGTAATTCGACTCGGAAATTGAGCCAAAACGAAAGGCGGTGTTTTCATGCTTGTCATAACTGAATTATTACGGGAAGGAAATGTAAACAGGGCAGTCATTTGATATCGGGAAGACACGGCTTCTTTATACAGCAGGCGCACATGAGTAAAGGTTTTCTTTCCGTTTTTCAAATGCTGATTATTAGAGATTGTACATCACTTTAGTCCACAAGAGCAAATATACATTTCTTTTGGTAACACTTTATAATAACTGCATGCTATTAATCATTAGTTAAGCATTACTAAACAGTTAATTCACCATTTATAAAGCATTAATAGACATTAATAAGCATTTTATAAATACAGCTATAATTCTTGATTTATAAGCATCTATAATGTGTTTAATAATTGTATTTTCATACTTTATTAATGATCAGTTTTTCATTTCTAAATGAAGTATTGCATTATTTACAAACCAGTTACATTATTTACCATTATTTACAAACTAGGTGTTGTCATTGATTAATAAGATCACTTAGAAAGTGTAAGTAAATGTAGTTAATTCAGGTAGTTATAAAGCGTTTAGTAGTGGTCAGTTCACTATTGTGTGAGCTCATCTAAAGTGAGGACTAGTTATGCCTTATAAAGCATTTATAAAGGAGATTTAAAGTTAAAGATTTAAAGGAGATTTATCATTAATCTTCTAAACAGAAAAAGGAAACAAACCAAACCAGTGATACAGAACATACACATATTTAACAGTCATTAAATCTCCTTTGTAAATGCTTTACGAGGCATAACTAGTCCTCACTTTAGATGAGCTCACAAACATAGTGAACTGGCCACTACTAAATGCTTTATAACTACCTGAATTAACCATGAATTACAGTAGAAATACATGTTAATAAAGCATTTATTAACACACTAAGTAACTATTACTTTATGTCTGAATAATAAGATGTATTCAAACAGTTTATTAATCATTTACTTACACTTTCTAAGTGATCTTATGAACCACTGACAACTCCTAAATAACCGGTTTGTAAATAATGCAATACTTCATTTAGAAATGATAAATTGATAATTAATAAAATATGAAAATACAATTATTAAACACATTATAGATATGCTTTAAAACCAAGAACAAAGCATTCATAACTGTATTTATAAACTGCTTATTAATGTCTATTAATGCTTTATAAATGACGAATTAACTGTGTACTAATGCTTGTACCCTTCTACTTAACTAATGATTAATAGCGTGCAGTTATTATAAAGTGTTACCCATTTGGTTTTTATTCATTAGTCATGTCGGTCATTACAAACTTTGTGTCCAAATGAGATCACAGAAAACAGCAGAGCAGTCTTTATGTTTTTATAAACATGTAGCTTTAATGCATCTTTTTGGCAATATTTTCTTGCATTCACATTTCAGACACAGTTTGATGTGTGATGAGTTGAGTAGTAAATCGTCTATTTATGGAACATTTAATGTAAAATGAAAGTGTGAATGATTCCTCTTGGCTTTTCTTTTCTATTCTTTTTTTTTCTTTTTCTTTTTTTGGTGCAGCTTTGGTTCTTTGTAAATGAAATGCATGCATTGTCCTGACGGTTGACAATCACCTCGTCTTGTTTTCTATCATTCATCAGAATGAATATATGCTGTTTTCATGCGATTGTGATTTAAAAAAAACACATTTACGTTTATTCATTAGAGGACGCTTCTATAGAAAGCACCTAAATGACGTAAGTAGAGAGTAAATGTAGTAAACAAAAGTAAAATACATTTTAAACAACATGTATAACACAGATACTGCAGCGTTTGACAAACACTACACAATAGGCAGAGACAGTAATTTCCAGTATTTTGCCTGGATCTAATCAAAACATCTTTTACACCAAATTACAGCTGTTCCAGCCAATTACTTTATTGTTCAGACTGTTTTTAAAAGCTCCAAATTGCCGTATGAACTAATAAGACAAGCAGGAAGAAATGTCTATTCTCAAAATGAGTTTGAGTCAATTATCAGCAGATGGTTAATTTAACCAATAATACAGCATTGTGTGATTATCATGAATGGATTATGCTTTCAAGCACTGCCCTAAAGCAATGAAGCTCATTATCATTTATTACCTTCCTTGAATACATTTTTAGTTTATGTATACTGTTGCATAAAGCTTTGTTGACCTGCCGTGAGAGCTTCAATTAGCAATCTTTGTTCTTTGTTTTTTGCCTTTGAAATGCAAAAGGAGTATGCCAAACGTTAAAAATAGTTGGCTTTCAGTGGGTAATTTAGAATAACTGGCAGTTACATGACCCATCTAGAAGATGACACACTTGGTTATTTTCCTGGTTATATTTTGCATGACCAACGTACTTTAGAAAAACAAAAGTTCAATGCAAGTTTTAAACTCTTTAAATTACATTTACATTTATCCATTTAGCATTTTTTTTTATTTTTTATACAAATGGGAAACATTTGCAAGCAATTCATCACAAGAACCAACAATATTTTCAGTGCACAAAGCCACGTTTCGAGTTAGCTAGTACACATTTATATCAATGCATTAATTATATTTGTAAATTTTTTATCTGTGAATTCTCAGTTTTCTTTGGACCGTCTTTGAACAGTGTTTATATTTCAGAAACTGTCGAGTGCACAAAGTTTGCATGTGCTTGAACTCCTAAAGTACGACTCAAAATACTAGAATACTCGAAAGACTTAAAATAGTAAATTACTATGAAGAGGCTCATGGGCGTCGGAAGCAAAAAAAAAAAAAAGTTTTTTTTTTTTCTTGAGTAGATTGGGGGGGTTCCGTTTTGTTTTTTACTTGAGTAGATTAGGGGTGTTCCCGAAAGCCAAATACCTTATCTAAAATCTCTATGCAATAATGAGTGAGAGTAAAAATGAAATGAGCGCAAATCTGCGTGTATCTCTCAGAAATCAGAGCTTGGCAACAGGAATATCAACTGTTATTCAAGTTATAACAGTTAACTAAATCACGGTCAATCAGTGACTTAAATCAATAGGCTTCTACATCATATACATGTTCTACGATATCGCAAAACGTTGCAGAAAGACTCTGAGCACAGCTAAAAAGCTGAAACGGCATCAGCAAGAGAGGGGTGGGGGGCCTACATATGGAGCAGGCATGGAGAGCTAGGCTTTCAATCCTCATGGGGGAACTTTGTGTTCCGATGGACATAGATGACTAGAGTTGCAGTTCTGATGGTAAGTTTGTGTCTGTATTTGTGGTTATTGTCTTATTTGGCAATGTTGTTTTATTCAGTTGTCATGGTTCATGGTCTACATTGTTATAAACAATTACTTGGCCAGTTGTTTTGCTTGTTAGCAATGTTTTCATATAGAAATGTGTGGCATTTACAATATAAATCTTTAAAGCTCGTTTTCTCAAAATGACTTTTCTCTCATACTCCAAGTCCGAAATCTCCACTTCAGTAACACCTATATACAGGTACCTAGTTATATTATGAAGACATTTACAGAGGTATTTGTAAATATATTATTCCTAGCCTGATTTATATAACATTGTATTCCAAAAAACATGGCAAAAATATATTTTTTAAGGCTATTGACAGTATATTCTGATTTATAGGATAACAAAAGTAGATATCCATAAATCCCTCTGTATTTTTTTTCCCATCTAATATGTGAACACGATGAAAAACGAATTTTTAACCTGGCTTTATCCAATACTCAGATTTCGTTTTTTAAAATATAGGCAGATTAGCGCATATTTAATTAGATAATGCCTAATTTGCATATTTAAAATTAAATTACAGAAAACTTGTAATACATTTTTTTCCTATCTTAATGTAGGTAATCAACTGGGAAACTTTCATGGTGTTATCTGCTAGTTCAAATGTTTACCCTATTCACCTGTAGTGTCTCGCCTTAAATGATTTAAGCCTTGAACAATATGATCCTCGAATGAATGGAATAAGCACAGCACGATCACAAATCAAACAGTGTGTTAATTGCCTTCTCTGCAGAGTTTTGCACTCTGTCTCTCAGCAACCAAACCAGCTCTATACATTATATACATTAATAAACTATCCCGCCTTCTAAGTAAAAGAGCCAATCGCTGATTGGTCGATCTGTTAGAAGCTCTGGTTCCCATAGGATTTGACTGATGGCGCTCTGAAAAGTGAACAGACATATGCGCTGAATTAGAGGTCCAATATCATTGGTCTTAAAAAGTGGGTGGGTCTTGTCCCACCCATATACAATGGTTCCGACGCCCATGCATAGGCCTCTTGACCAGTTGAGGAGTTCCAGACCCTGCTTGTTTGGGTTTTAATGCTAGTAATAGAGTGGTTTAACATCATTGATTAGAGACGGTGCCGCTCGATTAGCAGGGAAGTCTGACTTTCATCAGGAGAACAGTGCTGTTATTTAGGAGGACTCACTCTAGGGAACAGTTGAAGCTTTGCCCATAGCGAGTCTTCATAAGCCATCTTCTAGGTGTTCCTTTGTTGGTTTGAAATAATTAGCACCGTTAGCAGTAAATCCCAGTATGGTTGAGATGAGACCAGTGTAATTGCCCTGTTCTGATCTCTCATCTCTTGGGGACGCACAGCACGCCGCACTGCACTTGACTTTATAAAGCAGACTGTTGACGTGTTAAATGTTATGTGTGGATTTTCTTTAGGATCTTTGCATTTGGCTTTTAGAAATGAGAGTGCAAATACAATTTTGCTGCACTAATAAGTCTGCGCCACAGAAACGGCTTTCTTTTGCATTGGAAAGACAGCTTTAAATCCAACCATATTTTCATTGCCTTATAACCCATCATGCCCACTCCATAACCTATTTGTGGAGTCAAGTGAAAATGACAATGGGAAACACTTCAGCAAAAGGGCAGCGTGAGACAGCAGAGGGATGACTTTGAGTGAGAAATTTAGATGCTAAATATAACTTTGTTTTTGCACTGGCAAAAGCTTGAAACTCAATAGAGTGACAAGTGGAGGAAAACCGGCGAGATCCATGGAATATGCCTTTGGATGTCAGAATCGTGATGCCAAAAAGAAAAGGGAAAAAGATTGTCTTCATTTTTACAGAATACTGTTGTTGAAAAAGCCATTTGCAGCTCAACGCAGACACTTATGGTTGCAAGACATTAAATGGACAGGCTGGACTGATGAACGCTGCGATGATTGCCCTTCGATGTTAACAATAGGTCAACATATTAACATATGCAGTTCATAGGGATAGAATGTTTTAGCCCTAAAGCATGACATAACATTTAAACCTGTAGATAACATCTTAACCTAAAACAGTTTAATCTCACAATTCTGGCTTTTTTTCTTGCAATTCCGAGTTTATATCTGAGAAAAAAAATCAGAATTATGCGATATAAATTCGATATTCTGCCTTTTTTCCCTCAGGATTACGAGCTCATATCCCACAATTCTCATATCCCACAATTCCCCCCCTTTTACTTTTTCAAAAAGTAACTAATTGTGTAACTTAGTTACTTGTTATGGAAAGTAATGTGTTGTTTTCTCACCTGGGCTGGCTCGCTGGTTTCTTTTAAAACACAAAAATAAATAAATAAAACTAATATTTTTGGCCAAATAAATGTCATTTCATAACCAAAAGTGAAATGAATAAGCCTCAGACTGAAGGAAATGCGAATTCACGCCAGTACAGTAGAGGGCGCCGCTCAAACAAACACATGCAGGAGAAGAAAGTGCAACACTCTTACTTCAGAAATACAAAAATAAAAACAAATGTGATGTTTGTCTAATATCATTTTTGTTTATTATTATGGTTGAATCAAATCATCGAAGGGCAGCTGCAAGACATTGGTAATAATGTCAGATTGAATGGTATATTTGTATTATTTCACTTTAATGATTGGAGGTTTGCATAACATTCTGAGTTTGCATTTCACTGTTTTTATCCATTATGGCCTGGTTTCACAGACATGGTTTAGATTAAGCCAGGATTAGGCCTTCGTTCAATTAGGACATTTAAGGATCTCAAGACAAAACAATGGCAGTGACGTATTTTAGGATTTTCAGTTAGTCTGGGACTACTAGCGTAAGCCTTGTCTGTGAAACTGGGGGTTCGAGTAATACTGAGCCTGTTTTTGTGCAAGTGAATGAGTAAATGCATGTTCAAACTCCAATAATGATCATGTTCACACACCGCGTCTCTGCACTTCGCTCATCATGCGGACAGGAGAGCTGGCGGCTGGGAAAACAAAGTCACTTGAGTTACTTATTTGTAAAAGTAACTCAAATAGTTTGTTTTAAATTTAAAAGTAATGCGCTACTTTACTAGTAACTTGAAAAAGTAATCTGAATGTAACTCGTCGCATTACTTGTAATGTATTACCCACAACACTGCTGAGACATACACTCTTATGTAAGACTTGAATATAATCTCACTGCATAAATGGACACTTTTCTAATGAATGAGTGCATTTTGCACCATTGGTTTTGTCCTTTTGTAAAGTTTATTATGAATGATGGGGTCAGTGTAGTTATATCATCATGAGGTTTTGCCAGAAGGATGTTTTATGGATACATCCAGGGCTTCAGTCAGCATCACCAATGACATGTCATGCCACCATCTTTAATCTCGCAACACTGATTCATGTCACACGCATTTGAAACGACTTCTCTTCAGTACATCAAAATAATTGCCCTTCTGGGAGAGTAAAGGGGATGAACAAGCTCGATTTGGGAATGACAAAGCAAAGAGCTTCCTAGAAGACTTCAGAAACGGTGTCATGTTGTTTATACTGTACCAGCATTGCTCATAGATAGATTAACTTGCTTGAATAAATGCTTCAAAGGAGTAAAAAAAACAAAAAAAAAAACAAAAAAAACCCCACAAAATTCCATTATCATTCAAAATAATGTTTTAATCTCAAAAAGCTGCTCATTTCCATAAACAGGTTCTGCTGTTATTCTCCAAAAAGGACATCAAATATTTCTAAAGCCATTCAATCGTTTTGTGTGAAGTGGAGACATCAATGTAAGCCGTTATTCAGCGATTATATTTCCCTCCACATATTCATTGGCAAATATGCATTGCACCAGTTTTGACATCAATAATGGCATTGGTTATCGTGTGTCACATGTTCAATCAAGACCTGACAAGTTTTGATTTTACGCAGAGCATATGACGTGAGATTGTGAGGGGGATCAAAGTCATTTCTGAAATACGTATCACATAATATTACATAATGACATAATAATAACAATAATATACTGGACCAATGCTGCTTTTATGGTCCTTTTTGGTCCTTTTCTGAGATTGAAGGCCCAAGGTCACTGTCTTCTTTTGCTGGAGGGAAAAAGAGCAGTGTGATCTTTATTTAAAATGAATTTGTTTTGTTCCATGAGCAAAAAAAAATAAAATAAATAAGAGTCACATCGGCTTGGAAAAACATGAGTTTTCCTTTAAAATTTCATTTTAAGAAAGTGTTAAGAAAAGTGTCTCTTCTCAGCAGAAATCCTCCAGTCTTTGTCTAAAAAATTAGATCGTGCAACATTTGAGCGTAATTTCCCGACGTTTCTGTGTCACGACGTGGAACAGAGAATTAAAGGACGTGCCGTTCCTGTCGTCTCCAGCTGCGAGCGAGATGAAAGTGAAGGCTTCTGTCAGAATAATTTTGTGCTGAGTTTGACTAGATCTAGACATGCATGTCTTCTCTAACTTTTACAGGAGCTTGATGACGTATTGTGTGAGGATGTGCATCAGTGTGAACATAGATTTTACAGTCTTCAAGCTTGCAAAAGGCTTTGATTCCTGCACTGTATGAGTGTGTGGGATCAAAGATCTGTGGGAGGCGTGTGTTTATTCCAGCACACACAGCTGGATTGATAACCTTGCAGTGAACATCAGAGTCAGATTTAGTCAGCAGAACACGCAAAAACGCTGACTGCAGAAACTCTTCAAGACAAGGATGATTCAAGGTATCTGAGGATAATAATTGGTTACACTGCAAGTTTTGCTACACAATTTACCCAGCTGATCTGTCAAGTGCTGGTGATTGCAAAGGCAAAAAAATTTGAAAAAGCACCATTAGTAAAAAGCTATTGTTTTAGTAAAGTACAAGATATGCTCTTGTTTTCTCTGGAGGTGAAATATTTAAAAAGTATTTTTTTTTTAGTCCAGAATTAATTCATGTTCCAGTGCTGTTTAAAAAGATTTGGCTTTACCAACAGAAAAATAACACTAATATGTCTTGTTTTATTATTGCTATTTTAATTCTATTAAAGTGTCATATGTTTAAAAATAACTAGAAAGCGGTACGAGAAAATGTCTCAGCTGAGAAAATGATATTGTTGTAGATCCGGGAGGACCTGTGAGCACCTGAGCGGATGCATGTGGAGATTGTTGCAGATCCAGGAGGACCTGTGAGCACCTGAGCGGATGCATGTGGAGATTGTTGCAGATCCAGGAGGACCTGTGAGCACCTGAGCGGATGCATGTGGAGATTGTTGTAGATCCAGGAGGACCTGTGAGCACCTGAGCGGATGCATGTGGAGATTGTTGCTGGTCTTGAGAGTAACACACATATTACCTAATTTCCCGACCTGGAAGCCTGCATGTGACTTTTTTCTTCTTCTCAATTTTATCTCAAAATTTTACATATTATTCCCACATTATTCCGACATTATCAGCTACACACTTACGAAGTAAGTTAATGTCGAGAACAAAGAGAGCTGTTGCTAACAAATAAGAAACATGAACATCAGTAAGTACTTATGCATTTATTTACATTTTTATTTATTTATGCATTTATTAACATTTATTTATTTATTATTTATGCATTAATTTGTGCACTTATGAATTTACATATGCATTAATTTATGCATTTATGTATGCATTTATTAATATTTGTATTTATGTATTTATCTGCATCCATGCTCAATTTACTGAAATAATTGTTATGCCCATTTTGGAGCAAAAGTATACATTGTAAAGTGGAAAACCTTTATATTTCGACACAGAGACTAACTTTCATAGCCACTTTCCCTTGTTAAACTTGCGGTGTTACAACTCAATCCATGTTCCAAGTCTTCCCTACTAATATATGCGTTATATATTCATGTTGCGATGTTGTTATTTTAATATGTTTTTCAGCATGTTTCATTATACTAGCCACTCTTCAGTAAAAATAAACATTCCTTAAAATAATTTTCTGCCGTCTCTAGTGGCATTAATTGGGATGTAATTAGATGTTTATTTGCTCCAGATTAATGTTGAACTTCCCAGAACAAACAGTGTTCAATCTGGCAACGTAAATGTCAGGTGTTGATCTTTTTAGTGTCCCACTCCTGATTTAACATTTAGTTGATTTCGCTCTCAGAAGCCATCAGCATGTGTTGATCCTCCTGAATCAGCCGTGATTTGGAAGCACCTGGGGAAATCATTGAGCATCCCACGGTTTACAGCCTCTTCCTGAGACTTCAGGTGGTGTAAACACAGCTTGTCCCGTTGAGTTAGAGCCTCCTTGTCCTCGAGAGACGCCCCTTTGACTGCAGTGGTCTCATCACACTCATGTTTGCAATAATTACTGTACCAAGCATACAGCACACAATAATGGCCTTTATTCTCTTGAATAGGCAGTATTCAATACACCGCTCAGTCGCTTAGTTTAAAGTTTCCACCCAGACTCTCTCATTCATCTTGGTTTAAAACTTCTTCAGCATCATCTTCTGCTCCCCGCAGAGAGAGAGAGAGAGAGGGAGAGGAGAGAGAGTCCTCCACAAATCAGTCCTCTTCTCCTGTCAGAGACGCCTGTGAAGAGAGAGAAAGAGCACTTTCTTGACAGCTGTGCAAATCTGAAAGCTTTCTCCTATCCTAAGGGCCCATATTTTATACATCGTAAAAGCGAGTCTCGATGTTGATTTACCGATGACCGAAAATCAAATCTCGTCGCTTTGGGTCTGCGACCACAGTGGCATTTTATGTGTTTATTTGAGTCATTTTGCAGCCTTAAAGGAGCCATATTCTGTATGCTTATAGTTTGTAGCATTTCATTTTCTCTCTTAACTCAAAAATAACCAATTGATTAAGTTTGAAGTTGACTGAGTTTGAAATCCTTACGAAAGTGGGTCAAAAATGCACTGTATTTCAGCTAATTACATTTAATGTAAGTTTAAACCGTATTCATTTGTTTTTAATCTTGCAGTTAAGAGTACGAATTTTTATTTATTTTTTCACAAGGGAACCCACATCAGAAAGGCTAATTGTACAGTCACGTTAAAACACAAAAACAGTCACGCATGATCTAAAATATATTAAACGTCAATCATCCCTCTCAGAATGCCCACATCATCCCGCTGTCCTCGGATAACCTTGTAATCACCCTTGGTTTACATCACCGTCAAACAGTTCAGTCTGTTTCCATCCCTCATCCAATTTTAATTAGTGCCAACTTTGAAAACAATCTCTCGCTCTCTCCCCGGTGTTTCTTGACACAGTGAAGATGAATTCATTTTTAAGAAAGATAAATATAGAGCAATTTTAGGTTAGAAATGAACTAAACCAAAATATGAACATGAAATCCCACGTTTCATTTGAGCTCCTGTTCCGGGGCCTGTGTGAAAACTACTGTCGTTGACCAGCGCAGACAAAGTTTTCTAATCTGTGTTGATATAATGTGATTCACTGATATTGACGTCAATACATGAGAATATCTGAATGACCCATTTTAGCTGCTTAGTTTCCATAAATAGTCTGGATTAAGAGGGAAGGGAGCGTTGTGAATGCTGTGAACGTTAGAGTATGTCCAAACAGGGAGACACAATCATATTATAAATATATTTAGTAAAAATGGGGATTCCTTAGCCTGGATGGCAATTACTTAGCCCCGCCCACAACATTTTTAGGTCGGGAAGTTCGGTCTGGACTTGATTCGTTGTGGAGCTATTATGCCCGAACAAAAGCTGTTCGGACCAATCAAATGGTCAGGGCGGGCTTTATACGATGATGTACAGATGATCAACAGTAAGGTAATCATCCACGTCACCAACGAACTCTTGGGTTGAATTCGTTTACAACAAAGATGACTGCCGCTGGAGAATTGAGATTTCACACTTACAAATAAGTCAGAGAGAATAAATGCATATTTGACGTAGTCTACTGTCCGAGGAGAGGGCGGCTCGGTATCGGCCCGAACCCAAAGTACTCCCCCGTATTCCAGGCTGTGGAAGAACAAGCCGAGAGTGAGTGGAGGGATGCTGGAAACTGTCAAGGAATGTTAAGTGAGTTGACAGAGTGGATAAATAAATGCTTCCTCTCATGATAGGGACATGGTAATTGTTTGATGACAGGTTGATTGGATTGATTATTTGAACGTGCTCCTCCCGAACTTTGTTTATGAAACATCATGTGTAGATTCAGCCATCGCGTCTGTTATAGAAGATATCGACAGCACATTCATTTTAAAAGAGGAACAGATAACCGCGATTAAGGCATTTGTCGATCGGAAAGATGAATGAAGAACATACGTCACTTACTCTATTGCTCTGATTGGTTGTAGGTCTATCCAATTCAGTTAGAGGCATTTTCTTTCCTGGTTCGGTTGAAACACGTCCCTTAATCACAGCCCAATGGAGCAGATCAGACTCACATTCTGACTAGAATCTGAGTATGATAACGTCAGGCTATGGATTACTAGCAGTATTATTATTTATTTATGTAAAGCGGAAGACAAGTGGAGCCATCACCAGTGGCAGATTCCAATTGGAGAAGAGCAGTGTGGATTTATGGGTAGAGATTTTATTTTTATTTATTTTATTTTATTTTATTAATTTTAGCCAAAGTTTTAGTTATTTTGTTGTGTTTTTGTCATTTTCATTAGTTTTTAAATATAGTTTATACTGTATGTAGTCTTTATTTCTGTTTTAATATTTTAGTACATCAAGTTAAGCTAAATAACAAAAAATGAGAATTGAGAAAACATTTATTATATTTATTTTATTAATTTATTTCAAGAAAATGAAAGTTTTATTTTATTTTTATGGTGATAGTTCTAGTTAACTATAATAACCCTGGTCCACATCTGCACATAATAGAAACACTAAAAGAAAGAAGAAAGCAGGCCTAATACATCTTATTCAATGTTCACACATCTAAATAATGCGATCTTCTCATTCTGTTGGTCTACCGATGTCACGTCAACACGCCAGCGGCAAGGACGCAAACGATATGTTTTGTTCTCTGTCCTTGTATGTGACAAACACCCTGATCTCTGTAGTTAAAACAACATGGCGGGTGGCGTCTCATTCTCGCTGCTGATTGGTCGAGGCCGCCGTTCACTCCTCCACATCTGTGTAGTGCACCTCTCTAGAAAGTGTTTCACCACAACATATAAAATTCCAGTTTGTGGTGTGCAGTTAAAAAGAAGATCTACGGGACAAGCCGGATTTCACCATATCTTTATATACACAATAATAATCTTTTACATTGTAATCCTTTTATTTTAAATATTTGGCATGTTTGTGTGCATCTGCGTGTCCCTGTGTGTTTAATAAGCAGAGTGTACGCGCATTGTGGACCCTCCTATAGGCGCACATTGCTAACGCGCTCTTTAAATAACAAAAAACATCGCTGCCCATTTTCGTTTATCTGGGAGTGACGCGCGGCCAAGATGGCGACGGCCGGCTCCCCCCACTTTGGGCTTCAAAAATGCTCTTCAGAAACACTATGGGGGACGTCACGGACACGACATCATATTTTTTTACAGTCTACGGGTTCAACATTTAGGTTGGGCAGTTTTGATTTATATGCTGTTTAATGTTTGATGATTATCGTTTTTTTACGACGTTATTTCACATGTGCGTCAGCAATGCTTCTATCGTTTGTTTCTGCTTCTTCTTCACTCGTTTTTGGATCTTTCAGAAGTCAATAGTATAATAGTGAAAACATGGATTACCAGAAAATTCCGTCAATGGCGGGTGTAACGTGGTCAGCTGGTAAGATCTGTGTGTGTAAACCTCACTTTCCTCGTCTCAAGAGGTGTGCTAGCGACTGATGCTAGAGGTCTTTAAGGTGATGATACACGGAGCAACTTTTTGAGCAATGTGCCGTCAACGGGCAACCAGAGCCCCTTTCACGAGCCTCGGCAAACCCAGTGGCGCTACTGGGGAGTATGGACTCGTCTTCGTGCGAAGAGGAGTTATCAGCAGAACTGACATCTGACAGGAGTTATCACATCCTGATGTCACGTGTCTTTACGGGACCTTTACGGGATGTGTGTGAACGCACTCACAGATTCCGGAAAATCACTGGCAGTGTGAATGAACCAAAATCAAACGATCCGGGACACATTATCCATGTATTTTCCAGAATCTCTGTGTGAAAGGGGCTCAGGTGAGACACAGGTGAGACACAGGGCCCACAACTGATCTGAAGTATCCAGATAGAAATTAGTTGCCCATTCTCAATGGGAAAGTGCTTAAGCAACATCGGATTAGCTGAAGTGACGTGACGCTAACAGAGAGCAGACAAACGGCTAGTAGTGACATCAGCGGCAATCCACATGTCACTCAAGTGGCCACACCGCCTTAATTATGCAGAACTTTAAGACTTAATATAATTTAAATGGATGAGTTATAAAAATATTCACCCCCCTCACAGTCGTCATGAAGGGCAAAATTAGCTATATAGACCAAAGCCACTTTTTGCACCAGGCTGTAAATATGTTTTTCTGCTGGAAAGTTGGGCATTTTAACATGCGGGTCTATGGGATTGACTCTCTTTTGGAGCCGGTCTCTAGTGGCCAGTCGATGAACTGCAGTTTAAGTCACTTCTGTGTTGGATTCAATAGGGAGGAAGGTTGACGCTTGGTTGAACCCAAACGACTGTGAAGCTTTGGGACTCGATCTACTCCATGTTGATCATCGCTCTGATTCCGATCCGGACGAAGACTTTCCCCAAAATGCTGGTGGGGAAAGAGTAAATATCAACATGATTGTGTTTTGTGTGTCATTCACTGCAGACTGACACACTGACAGTTTCCCTGTAGGAAACTCTGTCCTTTGATAATCAGTGATAACAGTGGATTGAGAATTGTGGTGTTGTAGATCCCTGACATGAGTTTTAATAGGATCTGTCCAGTCCCAGCTCTGTTCCTAGCGAGCAGAGGATCTCTCAGGAGAGTAATTAGAGCTCCAACAGCACACACACACACACACACACACACACACACACACACACACACACACACACACACACACACAGCTTCATTCCAGCATCTTATCTCTCTCTCTCACACACACACACACACACACACACACAGCTTCATTCCAGCATCTTATCGCTCTCACACACACATATGAACACACAAACAAGTCTATCCCAACCTGAGGTCAGGAGTCGCGCTCGCCCACACTCCCTTCACCACGTTTTTGTGCCTGGAATCAGTTCATTATCTCTTCCTGCTCAAAAAAGGGATTTGACCAGCGTTCAACAATAATTGTTCACACAGACTGTTTTTGCTCGGGTCATAACCTGCACCTTGCATCTCTTAATATAGAAAGCTGGCCCTTATCAAACATTTATTCTGTTGGTTACTGACAGCCTTGCATTTTTAAAGGGAAGCTTTATTTTCTGTGTCTCTCTATCTTATTCTTTCTCTCTCTTTTTAAATGGCATCTGAATGTTTGCATTGTATTAAAGTGCCCCGTTTTGTGCTTTCTCGGATATTCCCTTTTATGTAGTGTGAAATAAAGCTGTTTGTGAATGTAAAAGATCTGCAAAGTTTAAAAGATC
Organism: Leuciscus waleckii; assembly: GCA_900092035.1. Classification (NCBI taxonomy): domain Eukaryota; kingdom Metazoa; phylum Chordata; class Actinopteri; order Cypriniformes; family Leuciscidae; genus Leuciscus; species Leuciscus waleckii. The sequence goes on from FLSR01001105.1 coordinate 55,117, forward strand.
AAAGTGCAGATAAATGGAGTTATTGTCTCCTAAAAGGAAGAAGTGATTCTGAAGTGCCTGAAACCGGTTTTCTGCTGCCAAAGCAAATCCATTTTGATGCACTTCCAAAGCATGAGATTGATACTGTAAAACGGATGCCATCGTTACTGTTCGTATCACTGTGTATCAAGTGCTGAGGAAGAGATTCAGATTCAGATATGCTAATGAGTGTTTGGTTTCTGACCAATCACAACAGACTGGGCCATCTGACCAATCAGAGCAGAGCAGCTCTCAAGAGAGGTTCAGTGAGTAAAGGGCTGATTTTGCAATTAATATTATGAGAAAATGAAAGTGTTTTTATTTAAAAAAATTTTTTTTTACTTGGATGCATGTAAACTTATTGTAGGAGACTTGATTACAAAATTAGGAACCTTCAAAATAGCATTATACATATACTGTTGCATTGAAAGTGAATTATTGGTACATGCAAGCAACCATAGAGTCTATGATGGGACTCCTCACATTGATTTATTATTCTGGCACTGACACAAAAGTAATATACCGTATAATCACAGACGTTCTTATCTGGACAGGATTAGATTTCTCAGAGGCGCATGAGTTAGCTGAGAAATATTAAGTTATTGGTTCCATAATATTTACCGAGGTTGTGTGAGGAAAACACGTTCGATTCAGAAAAGATTAAAACCACAAAGTACATCTGAGGAACAGTCAGCTCTGAATAGGGTTTAAGAAATAATAATAATTAAAAATAATATCCACTAAGGGTTCAAGCACTAATACGTCACGACAAGTCTGGGAGCATCAGACCAACTGCAACAATGAGCAAGTAAAGACATATTAAGATGATTTTAGGCAAAATGGATGAAAAATCATAATTTTATCACTTTCGACCAATGGGGGCGCTGTGACCAAACTGATGTGGTGTGGTCATTCATAGTGAGGTGACAATGACACATGCAAAGTTTGGTGTCAATATGCCAGAGATAAAGCCTCAGAGTCATTTTGCATCATGCCCCAACTTTGTTGCTTTGGTATATGAAAACAGTTTCGTCTCTCGACATGATAGATAAAATAACTTTTTGTCAGCGCGGTCTGAAGATGATACAGGGATCCGAAAGAAAATCTAAATGGCAGACAGGAAGTTCGGCCAAATATGGCAAAGTTGGTATCTATGTTCTCAGCATGAACCAAGGAATCTATTAAGACCAGTTTCATTACAATAAGCTGTTTTATTCAAAAGCTATTAGCATTTTAAAAAAATGTCTTGAAACGTTTTGAGTACCTTCCGATGACACATACTGAGTTTCGTAATGATACACCAACGCATTTGTAAAATATAAAATTTATGTCAGAATACTGTATTGAAGTTAGTAATACTTCATGTTGTGTTTAATTATAGCGCCACCAAGTGGTGCCGTTCCATTGTTTTTTTGTTTTGTTTTTTTGAGTTCTCAAAATGCCCCCATACATAAGCTTGTGAAATTTGGTGAAAACATCTCATTTCGTTTAAGAGTTATAGACATTTATATGTATGAACACATAGAAAAAGACCCACACCTGACTTTGATTGTATAGTCGGATCAGTGTGTCACTGACAAACAAGAGCTGAATCGCACACATCTTACACACATTTGACTCAGTGTATTCGTTCAGTCCGTGGAAACAGTCGAGACCCACGCCCTAAGAGCCACTTATCTGACATATCCAGAAACATAAATGATCATGCCGGTTCCAGCAGTGTTGGGGTCGTGATCCACTTAGGCTGAAAAGTTTTCCGGGGGCACTTGCGAACTCTCTCTTTGTGTCAGAAATGTTTTTCAGAGATTCATGAGAAGTATTTTGTCAGTTACTCTCTGTCCACGACTAAACAAAGTATGTATTCTCACAATCTGGCGTCTCTTGGGAAGCACTTTAAGCTCTTAAAATGTTCATGAAATGAGCATCAGATCAGAGGAGGTCCCGCAGGAATCGAGTTACCACAGAATGAATGGATTCTGGGAAGTGCAATGAGCGTAATCTATGTACTCATGTGACCAACCTTATGGATGGTGCAAAACTGTACATTTGTGTATGTTTGGATAGACATATTATATTTGTAATTTTTTATTCTTTATTTTTTATAAACATATTTGGTTGCACTTTATTTCACAGTACGTGGACTTACATGTGCTTACAGTGTATAAGGAAATTTTGGGTAACTGCATGGGTTAAGGTTATAGGTTCAGGTGTAGGTTCAGGGTTAGTACCTATAGTTATTACTCAGTTATTGTAATAACTGTAATAAGTACATACAGTACATGGGGAACAGGACTATAATATAAAGTGCTACCACATATTTGACCAAATCAAGTCGCTTGCTTGAATCACACTTTGTTTGGCTGAATTTAAATGTCGAGCAAATGAATGTTTAAAATGTGTTGTTAAATATGTTATATGTTACGTGCCCTATATGCTTTCTTGGATATTACCTTTCATGTAGTGTGTAAAAAAAAGATGCTTGTGAATGTAAAAAGGTCTGCAGAGTTTAAAATATCAAATTGCAGATAAATCGAGTTATTGTCTGCTAAAAGAAAGAAGTGATTCTGAACCATCTGAAACTAGTTGTCATTGACACCAGTATTACTTGACTACAGTTTATGAACCTATATATAACCTATTGTAACTAATTTGCATAATGACAGCCCATTGGCTGAACAGCATCTCTTAGCTCCACCCTCAAACACATTGGTTTCTGACCAATCACTGCAGACTGAGAGCTCTCAGAGAGGCGGGGTTTAGAGAGACTGAATCCTTGATCGAAGCGTTTCAGACACTGAGAGAAAAGAGCTGATGCTGTGATGCATATATAATGAGGAAATTAAAGTGTTTTTTGACCTTGGATGCATGTAAACCTATTATTGATTTGTAATTATTTGCATATTAACAAGGTTTTCATTTTAGATGTTGATGTTCTGCATTTCAGTCTCTATCCAAACATATGAAAATGTATGTGCACTAGAACCAACTTCAAATATGAATACTTACGAATACTATTGAGGTCATGCTGGGATAGTTTGAAAGAATAGTAAGAAATATAACATGCAAACCATTTAAAAACACCAAACTCTCTGTGGTATCGGCCTGATTACTGCACAACTCAAAGAGGTCAGACATCAGTGCTCTTTGCCAAAAAACAAACGGAAGGCATTCATCCAATAAACATGAAAATATATGCGCTGCTTGCCAGACTTCACTTCACAATATTATCAGGGTTTCCTAGTTATACCTCTTTTTTTGTCTGTTTGCATTATGTCTCTTAATCAGTATATGCCAGTTGTTCCCTCAAGCAAAGCATCTCTGCTTGTGTGAGTATATTTAGAGAGAGAGAGAGAGAGAGAGAGAGAGAGAGAGAGACAGAGAGAGAGAGACAGAGAGAGGAGACAGAGAGAGAGAGACAGAGAGAGAGAGACAGTCATCAATCATTCTTATCTTGTCTGAATGTTGGTACAAATGTACAAAGGTGTGTTTTTTTTTCTTCTTCTTCTTGTTTATATAAATGTATTCATGCATTTGTTTACTGATTGATTTGTTTACTGATTGATTGACTATTGATTTTTTTTTTTTTTCATTGCTTTTGTAATGGCCAATGCTTTGGCAATACTCATTGCTTATGTAATGGCCAATGCTTTGGCAATACTGTACAAGTCATGCCATAAAGCTCATTTGAATTTGAGAGAGAGAGAGAGAGAGAGAGAGAGAGAGATAGGGAGAGGGAGAGAGAGAGAGAGAGAGAGGCTTTCCACACATCAGTCCAGAAAGAGAGAGAGAGAGAGAGAGAGAGAGAGAGAGAGAGAGAGAGAGAGAGAGAGAGAGAGACGGTCTTCTAATGCTTCAAGAAAGCCACACACTCTCTGAAAACAGCGTTCTCTCTTCCGTCTGCTCCTGTAGCTTCATGAACGCACTCTCCATATGTGCCGTATATCCAGTGATGTAGAGCTCAGTCATCGGGAGGGCAGCGCATTCATTCCCTGCCGCTCACCTGTACTCAACTGTCCATATTTATGGAGATGATTTTCTCCTGGTGAATGCAATAATATTCCCGGGTCATTTGATTTGCTTCTCCATCTGAGGTCACATGGGGAGAAGTCTCATAAGTTTGAGTTCAGGGCTGCTGTGTTTTAAATATACTGAATATAAAGTAATGTGCCACTTTTACGGCAAATTATGGAAAGCCTCAATCTAAACATGTTTGCTTCTCATGCCATCTTAAGAAAATCTCTTCCTGCAATGAAATCTGATTATTAGAAACTGTCTCTGCTTGGTAACAGAGAGAGAATAATCCATTGATCCATCTCACATATTATCAGAATCTGATGTTTTCATATTTCACATCTGACAAGGACTGCTAACTGGGGAAAGAAAGTAAAGACTGGCCTTTGACCTTGCTTGCATTCCTAATTTCAGATTATTTTCAATACTTGTTCAATGCATATTCAAAATTTCAGTTCTCCTTCAGTTCTGGTCACTTATGCAACAGGACGATCATCATGACGGGTATTAGCTCTGACTTTCTCTTGTTTCTACTCTTCTGAATATTCATTAATGATTCAATTCACATTTTGATCCAGTTACCCAGAAGAACAGTACAGTGACTGATTTTATTTTGACCACACTGAAAGTATCGATTGCATTGTCTAAACTTAATATTATGCATATTCTTTATCATTTTGCCAAAAAAAAAAAAAAAAAAAACAACATCAAATTGAGATTTAATTTTTATTTTCACATCCAATTGAGTATTGAGTTTTATTTGATCTTTTTTTTATTTTTATGGTTTGAGTTGTTTTTGTATTGGAATGAAATGCACTGTGTCAGGCACTGAATTTTTTAACTGTGACATATTGGTAAAATATTCCTAAATTATACCATGGTCTGTCGAAGTGCTCGATTCTGATTGGCTGGAATGTGTTTAATAAAACCGTTTAACACACATGTAGTTCCAGGTCAGTTTAATCCTGGATTTAATGAATCCTGGTTTAATCTTTGAATCCAGTCGTGCATTCAAATCATTTAATGCACAGCTGTAGATTATCCCTTACTTATGTTATGATTTTAATATAATGTAGTTTGCAATCGGGTATTTCAAAAACGGGGTCTAGAGTAAAAAAAATAATAAAAAAATACATAAAAATATTATTATTATTATTATCATTTACGGTTTCATTCCACTTTCTATGCTTGGAAATCATTTGATTAACCACACTTTTTATTTCTATTGACAGCGTTAGTTTATTATATATTTATAAATATTATGTAGTTTACAATACTCAAATTGCTAAAAAATTGTGAAATAATAAGTTGCAATTATTATTTTAATTCTGTTGTGGAAACAAGCTTCCATAATGTTAACCATATACATGGGTCTTACATGAAATGCATGGTTTATGCAATACATAAAATAGCAAACAGGAAGAAAAGGTTCAATTCTGGGGTGTAGCAAATTAGCTATATAAAATATTAATAATCAATAATAACTTGTTATAATTATTATGAATATGTGGATCAGTTAACATAATTAACTTAATGTCGTAAATTAATATTAAAATCAATTAGCCTGTTTGTCCCGTGAACACTCAGGATTAATAGTTTATTAACTCTAAGAAATGTACATTTCCGGGGCATGGGAAATATCTTTCTTAATTTACAGAACTACTAAGAGCAGTAGCCAAGATCTATATGATTAGTGACTCCAGTTATGAGCTTGAGACACGGACAATTTTACGTGTGAATGAACAAGACTTTATTAACTAGTCTGAACACTTAAACTACTCTAACATACACACACATACATGCATACAGTTTACCAAGGGAAAGAGAGCTGAAGTTATAGCATTGTTTGAAATTCAGCAGATCAACAGCCTTGAGCAAACCATCAGTTTAGTTCTAACACGCCCTTCTTTAAAGGGGTAAGGACACTTAATGTATCAGATAATGAGACTAAGTTTGATACTTGCATGTCTCGCCCATTTGAATTAAACTGTCCTGATGCAATTGGTTGAGGCTCCAGTTGATCTTTGCTGATGTGGTCTTGATGAGAGAGAGCCAGTGGGAGTCAGAGGATCTTTGGTGAATGGAAAGACTAGGCCACAGCCTGGCACAAGTGTGGTGGTCCTTAGAAACTTCTAGTTCAGCATCATCTTCACGTCAGCATCTCAGAAAGGGACTAAGAGAGAGCTGATCTTGAAGATGCCACACCCTCTGGAGGTGTAAGAGCCAGTAAGACGTGTTTTCCTTTGGAGGGAAATTATTTTGCGACCCATTGTTCACGCAGGCCTTTGAACATGTAGTTTGATTGGATGTTTAACACAAGAATCTTTAAGATGCTTATAATACTAATGCGTCACAAAGTTAGCAAAATGAAATGTAAATTAACAAATGGGAAATGAAGATTGGAGTTTATAGAGACCAAACATGCCACACATATGATTTTGGTAAACCATAGTATCCAAAGTCTGAAACATTAACCCAATAGAGTTTACAAGAATACAAAAGCCAAACCACATAAAAGAAAATCATGAGATGGGAAACTTAGATACATGTTTACACATTTCTCAAGTGGTTATATATAGAATATATAGGATTAATAGGGTTTATTTCTCTTATGAGTCTCAGCTCTCTGGAAATTCCTTTGGGTCGTAAAACTCTTATCGGTCTCAGTGTGTCCTGTAACAGGAGACCGCGTCCTGCCAGTGTGTTCGCTTCATATGGGATGTTAGTTTTTGGGGGAAGTTTCACAGGCGAGAGTGAGTTGCTGGATTACTCATTAAAAAAAAAAAAAAAAAAAATAATTTGTGTGTTTGATCGGACCAGACGCGAATAATTTGTGTGTTTGATCGGTCCAGACGCTACAGGGGGTCTGTGCATCAGAAAGTTTGAAAATCTCTTTTGTACACGATGTTGTGGAAGAAGTGCCATGAAGTTCACATCTCAAGTGCTTTATCTGCTGCAACTGACCATTTACAGTGAGTGGAGCGGTAATCAGCGGCAGACACACGGACTTCACATTTTCACTGTTTCATGTTGATTTGTATTCCAAAGAAAACCACAAAGCACTTAAAAATGCAATCCCTTCTTCCTCGAGGACTGGTTTAAAGAGGCCACACAATCAGAGCCTTTGAAGCACAAAATCAAAGATTCACTGAATTCATCTTTAAATGGGTCACTAAAAAAACTTTGACCATCAACCAGTTTACTTGTGTATTTAATTATAGCTTTCCTTCTCCATGGAATCATTTATGCAGATTGAAATGATTTGTCAGTCATCTGTCCAGGTTCAGCTTTTCCTACATCTGTTAAGATCCCTCCCCAGTTTTGCACATTTCCCCCCCCCCAAAATAATTCACCAATGTAAAACTCGTTCCGCCTCTCCGCCTCCCATCAAACAGAGAATCAAAGAAAAAAAAGAAAAAGTGCTATCTAAACTAACAACACACTTTTGGGCTCCAATTAGAAACACTGAGAGCGACCACATTATTGCCAACATTACGGTCTCAACATTAGACTGCAGAGAACGAGCACATTTGAGCATTAGACAATGCATTTAAAAAGGAACATTAAAGGCAGATGGTATAATAACACCGCCCGTATAACTAGCAAATTTAATAACACAATGGTCTCCATAGTAATGGTTTGGAAATGTGTTTGTAAGTACCAGTGCACCCGCTGCGCCACATTACGTTCATTGCTGATCTTAAAGCATCTTATAAAACTGTAATCAAATTGTATCAAATTTCACCACTGACAGGTTTCGGGGTTTGTGTAATTCAATAAACATGCAATTTATTTATTTATGTATTAATTTATAAAACTATAAATTATGTATTATTTATATTTATGTATTTATTAATTAAATATGCAGTTATTTATGCATTTATAAATACATTTTGTAAATAATAACTATAATTTATTACATAATTAAATAAATAAATACAAATTTTAATGCATTTGTGTATTTATCAATCAATCATTGATAATTAAACACTGATAAATACTTTTGTTCTGGCACTCTATCTATCTGTCCGTCCATCTGTCCATTTCTGCATTTATTTTATGTATTTATTTTATTTTTAATGCATTTATTTATGTATTTATTTTTAATGCATTCCTGCATTTAAACATTCGTCAATCAATCATTATCATTGCACATCTTTTTGGTGACAATAATGGTGCAAACATATCTTCACCCTTAAATATGCAGCCATTCCCCAAAGGTGTGTTGGACTAGATTTCAAAGAGATCAGTTAAAAAGAGATCAGTTCAATCTAGAGATCAATTCAAAATTGATTAGAAAGGTGAGACAATAATAAAGTTAACCCCTGAGAATTCAGACAGCCAGATTGATTACTAAACTGAAGGATTTGGCAATAAAAGCTGTCAGTCGAGAAGAACGGTTGAGAGAGCCGAGGTCTCCATTTAGTAAATATAGCGGCCGCTTTGTCATTTTTGACATTACTGTAAAACAAACGTAATACCCTTGTCCTTTGTCAAAAGGTTTGTGCACTTGTCCTGATCCAAAACGTATTTCTTCAGGAAACAGGCGAGGATTTAAAGGAATAGCTTTTGACAGGCTCAGTCAATACGGCGTGAGACGAGGATCCGCAGTCAATGGCGGGTCAGCCCACTATTCTCTCAGAAGACTCAAGCCATCATTACGATAATATGTCTACGCCGGACGTTTTCTGGAGGAAAACCTAAATGTGCAAATTAACAACCGTTCTTTCTCCATTTTATTCGACGCTTTCCGTGAAATTGCGAAGGAAATTCCAGGGATTATTTCCTATTGTGACTGCCGTGATCTCATCCAACTCTGCATCAATCTCTCCCGCTCGGGAGCTTCACACCTACGGCTTTCGTGGAGAATAAGACATGTCAAGTCGATATAGTGCAGCTCTTCTCGCTCTGAACAACTGCTCTTTTGTGTTGCACAAGGATGATACGTTGCATTTAATTATTTCATTCCTTATATAATTAGTTTTTTTTTTTTTTTTTTTTTTTTGAGAAACCCGGAATTGCCCCTTTTCCGAGACAGCCGGAATTGCACCTCTTCCCTGTGTGGCTTATATGGCCAAAATAAACATCCTCCCACTACGACACTGGTGACAGATTGCATGGCACACACCGTCATCTGCAGTTCACAGCAGTGAAGAGGACAAAGGCGAACACAAGCCTACGCCACGAGCACAAAAGAAACGCCTGCGCAATCTCCTCCATCTTGTGTGACAGACAGATATAATGGAGAAATGTGTTGGAGGGCTAAGGCCAGGCGGATGCCTGCGATCCCGACTCCTCTGATACGTCAGACAGTCGCCTGACAGCCGGGAGAGAAACAAGATAACAGCGAGAAACAGCAGGGAAGGAGAGAGAAGGAGAGAGTCTAACACGCTCCTCTTATTGACCTGAGACTGAAGATCTTCACAATACATGTCTGGTGTTTTCCTGTGGGTAACGGAACAGCTCGCAGGGGTGCTTTACATCTAAACATGACTCATATGGTGACTAAAAAAATTATATAAAATACTAGTGACAACCGTGGTTGCCAGAACTTTACTGGAAATTTATTTATTTTTTTTAGAAAAAGAAAAGAAAAGGCCCTGTATATTTAATTAACTGATATAATGTTGATATGCCACCTACTGAAGTACTAAAATCCGTTTTGTCCTTTTATAATACACTGACAACACCTCAAAAACACAGATGGCAAAGAGAAAAGACACATGATGAATCACACACACTTTTCCACAAGCTGAGATAAATATGAATATATAGATGGTAAACAGTGCTATACACACAAATACAAATCACCATGAAATAAACATTAATCTAGCAACATAAGATGTACCGTGAAACCTAATGTACAACTGAAAGAAGAAGAAATTAATGAATAAAAATAAATAAAAAATACACATCAAATGTGACAGAATTCTGGGAATATTAATTTATGTTGTGTTTTTCACTGTCAATTGATGCATCAGATACAATTATAAGATACAGTAAAAGATGTAATTTACTTTAATTGTACTGTAAAATACTGTTAAATGTACAGTTTATGGAAGTGAAAAAGAACAAGCCATGGCTTGTTCTTTTTCACTTCCATAAACTGTACATTTAACAGTATTTTACAGTACAATTACAGTAAATTACCCAGTGAAATATCCCGCTAGATGTCTTGCAGTTTTTCACAATATGTATGTAGTAAGGAAACTGTTACACAAATACAAATCACCATGAAATAAACATTAATCTAACAACATAAGATGTACCGTGAAACCTAATGTACAACTGAAAGAGTACATATAATGAATTCAATGAAAAAAAAACATCAAATGTGACAGAATTCTGGGATAAATCAATTTATGTTTCGTTTTTCAATGTCAATTATAAGATGCACTGTAAAAAAATTATAATCTCCCCAACTCAAATTTTTCTAGTGACTGGTCACATCTACATTTTTCATTTAATTTGATAATTTACAGAATTTCACTTGGGTCAATTGAAAAATGTGGCTTGTTCTTTTTCGCTTCCATAAACTGTTCATTTAACAGTATTTTACAGTACAATTACAGTAAATTACCCAGTGAAATATCCCACTAGATGTCTTGCAGCTTTTCACAATATGTATGTAGTAAGGAAAATGTTAACCAATTAATGTGTACGGGCGTTTCCCTTTAAAATGACCATGCATCATGAGTAAACCAATGGCGTGGTAAATCGTCTATATCAGTAGTTAATTAAGTATCTTATAATGAGAGGTGTGCTGAGAAAGGTCACTCCTCAGGCCCATAATGAGATTTACATTAAAGGTTCTTTGATTTATTAAATATGCAACTGGACGCTCGTAGCTAATATGGTGCAGTGAAGGACTTCGGAGGAATTATTCATCCACGGAAATGCAAATGATGACACTAGTCAGCAGGGCTATACTGAAGGTTCCCGTCATGTTTTTGAACTCATCGTTTGCTGTATGGAAATATGATCCTGTTCACTTCCATACGCTGACTCATCTTATTTCTTCACTCAGGTCTCTCTCCTTGACTGACTTCAAAGCCCGAAGTCACAGTTTCCTGGCTCACGGCATCTCAAACACCAATATGTTAATGATTGATAAAAGATGAATCACTGTCTGGCCACTATCTGAGAGTTTGGAAAGCAGATAAAGTTTATGATCATGACTCTTCTGTGGTTTTACAGCAGGCCATGAGTGTGTATTAGCAGCGTTTGTTGTTTGCTTTTGGCATCTGTTAGAACATTTGGACCCCAGAAACATCAGGCTTAACGAGCGGAGAGGAACATGCACTGGATACTGTGGCCAAGTTGCTGTTTTCAGTCACTATAAAGTGCATTTTTCCCAAATAACATTTATGCCTGCTTGGTTATTGCTGCACTCGTTGTTTCACTAAAGCACAATCCTGCTCATGCACCGTCAACACATTTGCAAAATTAGAGGATGCGTTATCCTTAAAAGGACAATCTTGTACCTCATGCACCTTTTAGGGATATATAAGGTACACATTTGTCCTTGTAAAGGATCTGCCGCAGTGACGAGCTGTACTACTAAAGGTACAGTTTGTGCAGATTATTTCCTGACAGCGTCGAGTGTAATGAGACTAGCGAGAGGTAGTTAAAGTGAATCCAGTTGCAGGAGTTTTACTGAAATCATCTTAGGACAAGCAAAAGACTGGAAGGGAGAGAAACAACGGGTGGCACAGAAGTGGATAAAACAACAGGATAAAACTCTTATTAGGTAAGTATTGAGGCTTTTTATTAGGGGTGTAACAATATATCATATCACAATATATCACAATACAATCATGCAACAATAAGTATCGTGGATAATGACAATATGTATTGTGTATAGTTCACCCAAAATGAAAATTACTTTGTGAGAAAAAGTAATGAATGCAATGTATAATAATTCAATGGGAAATATTTGTGTGTCCTGATAATGCCTTATGTTACTGGTAAAAAGTGTCCTACATTATTTTAAATATATCTAGTCAGTGACAGAGATCAATCATATTCATCTAAAATAATTCTGTTTTCAGCTACAGAATCATGAATATTGTTATTCTGGTGTCTCTATTGCCCTGTGCTTTGGGTTTCCAGCGCCAAGTCCAAGACTATTCATTCACACACACAATGTAATACTAAATTTAGCATTTTAATCAACATTTCATTTTTTTGTTAATGTCACAGAGCTACCCTCTGTTCCCTGTGTTCCCCTTGTTAGCCCTTTCTAGAAAACACATGAACACATACCTGGGTTTTTAAAAGACTCTTTATTTACCCTGATGTACCAGCGGAGGGAGAGATGGATTAACCACAGACCCACACAACCATACACCTGCAACTAGACTGTTGTGTCTCAGACTGGCCACCTGAGCACTAACCCAGAGGACATTTAAGCTTTCCACAAACTGTTGCCTATCACCTGGATCAACACACATGGTGGTGGCCATCTTGATTTGAGTAAAAGGCTGGAATGGACTTTTGTCATGCATTTTATACCTGTGCTGTGTTGCATCATGGGAGTGGGAGATACCAAGTATGGTGGGTAAGGGGGTGGAATTGTTTGGATGAAGTTATTGATGTGTTGAGTTTTTTTTTCCTTTAGAATTTTTCATGTTTTTGGCACCTGTGAGCACCTTGCACTTTACTGGCTTGGGAGAACCTAAAATAAACATAAAACTGGCATTAACCAGTGGTGTGGTGTTTTGAAGAACTCTGGATGATCTGTGACAGTTAACCTTTTACCATATGTCTTGGAGTATCTAATAATATTGTATCGGTTCAGTATGGTGATATGTACTGAGTCGTGACTTGAGTGTATCGTTACACCCCTAGTTTTATGCATCAAACACAACTCAGGTGAGCATTCACAGGTAGAATCGTACAGTTTTTGAAATGAGGCATCAAACATATTCAGGCTGGTATTCACAGGTACGTTCAGAATTAAACTGAAACTTAATTTGTATCTTTTCAGAGAATCAAACAACAAAACTGGAAATCTTCGGTGAGTTTGGTCCTCGGCAGCGTTCAAAGCCTGACCAGGGGCCGGTTTCACAAAGCTATTTTAGACCAGTCTATAGTGTTAGACAAGTCTAACATTTGCTCATAGACTTGGCTAATGCAAGTTAGACTGTTTCACAAAAATAAAGACTGATTTAATTTAGACCAAAAAAATTTGACTCCTTACCCCCAGGCTAACTTAGGTCTAAGACTCTGTTACCTTGGCAACCAGCAGTAACAATCAGATACATTACAAACAGCCAAAAGAAAAGGGAAAATGGCTCATAATTTAAACATTTCTTCTTGTTACTACATTCACCGCTAAATTTCCCAAGTAAAGTGTCCTTGTAACTGTTACACTCCTCCAACAAACACATATTTTCCTCTGGGGTAAACTGCACTGATCGGCTGAATGCGCTTACTCGATCCGCCATGTTTTTTGTTTTGAAAAGTGTATTATTTTACCCAGAATTCATTGCAGTGTAGTCCTACTTAAGATAGTCAGAGTCTTAAGTGCTTTGTGCAACGGTCTGATTTAGATGTCTATCTGAAGTCTGACTATCTACTATATCTAAGCCATAGTCAAAGTCTATCTTTGTGAAACCGGCCCCAGGACTGATCTTAGGCTGTGTTCGAAATCACCCCCTATATCCCCTTATTCACTGTTCCCTACATTACTCCACTAATATGGTTCACTTGAAGGAGCGATGATCACAAGGATGAGAACGAGTGAGTGAATTCGGACACTGAGTGCGTCAGAAGAGCTGCCGCTTTTGCATAGTTTGTGCTTGACCCCAGGGTTAATAATCATTTGAAACTTAGCAAACTGGCAGATACAGTAGTAATGAAAAGATTTATCTTGAACTCTGTCATGGAAACTAGCATGAGGCCTTGAAATAAATGAGCGTAGCAAGGCTAAAGTTGTATAGGGTTGTACAATTAACGAATGGGTAAAAAAACACTATTAGAACTAGACCTCAGTAAAGCATTGGGAAATGCAGTGCTTTAATGCACGTTGTAACTCACAACTTAAACAGTTTTCCCAGCACTGCTTGAGGATGTTACTAAAACTCTTAATGCGTTTAAGAGTTTCAATAGTTTGCCGAGTTTTGGAGTCTGAAAATGGAGATAAACACTATTTTTATAGTTTCTTAGTAGATTTGTATGTTAATAAAGAATAACGACTCAATTAATAATTTAAGCGAATGATTCAATTGCAGAATCATTTGATCTCTTAATCAAATTGAATGAAACTCTTAGATTTCTTTTTTGAGAGTAAATGCCAGTTGTGAATCTGCCTTAGACCGTGAGTGTTCATGATGTCGCCTATAGGACGGGTCACTGAGCAAACGAGTGAACAAATCTGGAATCAATAGAGGAATCTGAGGCCTCACTATTAACTAGAGCTGTGTTCTAATGTAGGGTTATCATGGTTTAATGCTTTCTCTGAAATATTTGTGTGCAATATATATATATATATATATATATATATGTGTGTGTGTGTGTATGTTTGTGGCTTCCAAAGTCATGGACAGTTGTACTGACACTGGTCGTCTCAGCATCACAAATGTCATATTCATATACATTGTTTTGAAGCCGAATGCAAATACAAATGTCTTGGTATTTATTTGTGAGTTAGATTAGATATGAAATGACCTCTGTGTAACTGTGTGTTGTAGTGGCTTGAGCTTGTTAAATCTAGAGCTTGTTACCATAAATTGACCTTTGCACAAAAAAAATTAAAAAAAAAAAAAAAAAAAAATACAATAAATATTTTAATTTAATTTACAATGTAATATGTATTACGCTTTCTATATTACACTGCTGCAAAGTAATGATCATTTCATTAGCACTTGCTAGGGAAATCCAATAAAGAAGCTAATTTATATGAGCTAATATCAATAATGGTAATTACCATTGTAGCAAATTAGCATTGCTTTTATTAATTTTTTTTGCCTTGCATTTTTGTACAATTTCGCCTATCGTGGAAAACGGTGATGCTTCAGCATGAAACACTCATGATTCTGTCTCCGTTTAAACCACTCAGGTAAGCATTCATAGGTAGAATCTTACAGTTTTTGAAATGAGGCATCAAACATAATTCATGTTGGTATTCACAGGTACAGTTCAGAATTAAACGGAAAATTCACTGTTCCCTACATTACTCCATTAATATAGATCACTTGAAGGAGTGAATGAGAACGAGTGAGTGAATTCGGACACTGAGTGCGTCAGAAGAGCTGCCGCTTTTGAGTCACAGAGTCAGTCGTAGATCACCAGGGTTTGCAGGTCGTAGAGGTGCAGTGTGGGTAATATTGTACATCATGACCCTGTGTTCAAAAGATGAAGTATCACACCTAGGGATGATTGATGGTAATTAATGTGATTGTTAACTTCAGAATGTACAGTTCTCTAATGTGATTTGACAAGTACAGTAACATTTCAAAATGACTGAGATTTTGTATACAGCTGTAATTTAGAGTATATTAAGAATATAGCATAAACAGTCTTATTTTTCATCCATCCATCCATCATTATATAGTTTCATCCATTCATCAACCTATCATTCAATCGTACATCCAGCCATCCATCCATCAATCGTTCCATCCATCCATCCATCCATCCATCCATCCATCCATCCAACCATCCATCCATCCATCATTCCATCCATCGTTCCATCCATCCATTCATCCATCCATCCATCCATCCATCCATCCATCCATCCATCCATCCATCCATCCATCCATC